>BPLR01004290.1:0-68579 GCA_021605095.1 Caerostris extrusa | reverse complement strand
TTTGATTAATTCAAATAATTTTACTTTATTGATTTGTAGTTTTTTATTGCATAAAATATTAGTTAATTTATGAATTATTGCGATAGCAGTTTATATAAAATATATATATTTATATATTTTGCCTGAGCTTTGTAAAATATACTTACTGGTTTTAATTATTTTTCGATCTTTTGAACAGTCTAAAATTTTTATAAACAGATGTTCTAAATATTTTATAATAAATTTAATTTATTTAATTAATTTTCTTTTCAGAAATATGATAATAATATTGATGTATATAATAGTTTTTGTGTGCTGATAAAAATTTGCTACTATATTCATTTTTTTTCTCAGTAAGTATCTTTCTAACGGCTTGAAAGCTCAGTGGGGCCAAACTTTTCATTAAAATTTTTCTATAAAAGATTCTCCAATAATTGTTCTCATAGTTTTGTAATCCCTGGCAATAATCGTGGCAGGTTCATTTACTTTCTGTCATCCATTATCTAATTCCTATTTAATTGTATTTGAAGATTTAATAATAATTAAATATAATTCATTAATTTTTATTTATTAAATAATATTTTCTTTATATAATTCATTATTGAACTTTTTTTCTTCATCTGAGTTTTCCAAAAAAACTTTTTTTCACTAACCCAAAATATTTTGATACGATTTCTATTGAAGATGTTTATTTCAATTCTTTTATGTACTATTTATATTTTTTAAATGTTTTTTATATATTTTATTTTAGATAACTGAATGATGTATAATTTATATTGCTCATGGAATATTAATGATGATTAACATTAATGAATTAACATTAAGATAATATAATAATTAGCATAAATCTGTATATTTATAACAATGTTTATTTTTTAAATTATTGTCTTGAAATGTATGTTAAATATTCTTTTTAGATTATGAATATATTTTTATCACTGTTGTTTGTGAATTCATTTCATTTGAAAATACTTCGACAAAAACAGTTTTATTTGCAAAATACATATAGAATTTATTTAAAGGAAAAAAAATCTGTAGTAATATAATATACATAGTGATGGTTAATAAAATTCTATAAAATAAATTATATATTTGTATATTAAATTGTAAAATTTAAAATATATGTTTTCATTGTAGGTAAAATTAATAAAAGTCTAATAAGAAACATACCTTAGTTCAGTTTATTCACAGAATCATTATGTTTGCAGTTCCAAGTGTAAACAATTATGTTGATTAGTTTTCATTTCTTTTTTTCATAAAGATGTGAAAATTATTAATAATATATCAATAAATTTTATTGTAATAAAATATTTTTTATTTAAGTTAGTGGATTTATACATCTGTAACATATTCTTCTCTCATTTCTGATGTTTGTGACTTTCAGGAAAATGAAAAGAGAAAAAAGCATTTCTTCATATAACATCAAAATTATTTTATTGAATAAAATAAATTAACACATATGTCATAACAAATGCTATTATCAACATTTGAAAAAAAAAAAAAATATAAGTTAATTCAATGCTAATAATTTAAATATAAATTAAATTTGATTCTTAATGCATTCAAACTTCAACTTAATCGTTTTAAAGTCAGTTATTATAGGCGGATATCTTTGAAAAAAAAAAAAAAAAATGTGTTATGTCCTTAGCAGAAAAAAAGTTTTGATGCTTAAAGTGTAAAAATACAAAAAGTTTATGGAAAAAAATTAGAATTGTAAAAGAATATCTAATTAAAAAATTAATGATGATTTGGTTCAGTTATTCTAAAGTTGAAATTTGGCATGCTTAATTTCTAGGTTTAATCTGTCTTACAGGGGAAAATGTGTATTTATAAAAATATTAGTTTTCTGAAAAAGAAATGAGAAAATATGGATTTCAAATTTTAATATTAGCATTTTAGTTATAAAAATAGATATCAATTTTTTAAAAATTTCTTTGCATATTTTACAAGAAAAACATAGTAAATTAGATGTTATATTCAATTTAATTTTTATTAAAATTTTTTTTTAAAATTAAAGTATTAAAAAATAAAAATTGCTTGCAGTTATTTTAAATATCTGTACAAATATAAGCAAATTAAGTTAAAAGTATTTAATTTTTCTATCCAAAAAAAACCCCCTCAAAATATTTTAATTGTCAAATTCATTATAATGGATGATCTATGTTAGAGAAAATTTTTTTTTTTTTAAACATGTTACATTAATATGATCTAAATTCTTTACCTCACATCTACTTTTTAATATAATTTTATCATTTTTTTTTTTTTTTTTTTTTTTTTTTTTTAAGATAGCACAAAAGTAGGTTAAATGTGAAAGAAAAAAATTGCTAAGTTTTTATTAAAATGCACACACATATACCTAAAAATCACATAACTAGAAAAATAAATTGTAAAAAAATTTACCATTTGTTAGAAGCCTCGTGACTTCTATAAATACATTCAAGTCAAGTGATGAATAATTTGCAACTTAGAATTTAGATTCTTTATGTTTCGATAATATTAATGTAGAATGTTTAGCTAAAAGTTATGGTGGTTGTGTAATTTTAAAATGCATTTGCACACTACTCCTAAATCTTCATATCTGAATGTGATTAAAAACCCGGATCTGTTGAAAAATCAGTTTTATAACAAAATACCAGGTTTAAAGAACACTTTAAAATATTACTAAAATAATGGGGAAACATTATGTAGTGAAACAACACAAATTGTTGTCAATTCTACCATTTGAAAGGTATTTTAAAACTATTATAATTTAATTCATGCTTTTTCTTTTCTTTTTATTAACATATTATAGTAGATGTATACACAGAAATTAGTAATTTTGACTCAAACATTGTGCTAACAAAAACTTTATTGATAAAAAGTCTAATTAGTATTAGCCTAATTTATTTCTTAATACATATTTCATCATTTCTTTAAATATTATTAAAAAGGGAAAGAAATGTGAGCTTGAATATCATCCCACAGGTCAAAAGCTGCATCAGTGCACTTGGCATCCAGAAGTAGGCGAACATGTGCAAGAATGTTAAATTATCAAGTCACTCTGTATGCGTGCATTTCCCAGATTTCCTTATATGATCCTAGTCGGGGCCTGGCTAGGTACCATAGGTTTCGGGTTCGAATCCCGGAGGTGCCATGGATGTTTGTAGTGGTTCGGAATTCACTTAACTCGAAGGGCCCGGTCTCATATGACCGTAGCCCAATCAGACTTCTTCTCTCCCATATCATTCCCAAATTGTAAACTGCTACTCATTTTTTTAAGTTTGCATATTTTTTTTGGCGTTTGACATACGGATACAAAAACCTTCAACAACAAGCTGTTGTTAATATTAAACACATTTATTTCAATACTCATAAGCAAAACTTTTGCTGCGGAATAATTTTTCCATGAGTGTACCTATAATGTTATCAAAATGTGTAGTACAATTGGTTTCATGCTATCATTACTTGCAATTGATGCTTGTTTTCATATCTTCTATAGATAATGATAATAAATGATCCTTCGAAAAATAAGAATAAGCGAAAATAGAAATTAGGACTCTTCGAAATAATATACACTATTTCTGAAAGTGTTAAACTCTGATCACGCTAGTGAAGCAGAAAATTTAAAAAAAAAATTAATTTTCATTTAGGCGATACAACTACAACTAGGGAACCAAACCATAAGGTGTTGAATTATAAGGAAGCCATTACCCGACTTGGCGTTGAATCATAGAGTCCAAACTACGTGATTTCCAGTTAGATCAGCCCTATCTGATGCATTTTGGAATATTCTGCTGGTCACGCAGACCCTGGAAATGTTTGACAAGAAGAAAGCAATCAGTAGAAATTATTGCCTTGGGTGACTGTAAATTATCATGTCGAAATATAATCCCTGAAAGAAAATGCAACGTAAGGAGGAGTATAATAAAGTTAGCAGGGCTAGGGAGGGTCCCAGATGACAACCGAAAGATCCCATTATCAAATGAAATGGTTCCCCAGACCATAACTTCAGATTTTCACTGTTATTTGTGTTCTCATTAAATGTCGGATCATTGATAATGTAACAGATGCTATAACACAAGTACTGAAATCTCTCAGTTAAGAGTTACCTTCTTAAAGCTATATGTTGGCATTGTCTAACCATTCCTTTTAAAAATATTGCATGTTTTCTTTTAAATGGTAACATATGCTTCTTATTGTGTACGAACTCGTAAGAGAGCACTCGATCGAATCATTTGAAGAAGCAACTGTAAAGCTCTGTTCTATAATAGTCTTAGATTCTTTGCTATATAAATGTCTGACATTATGTCTGGTTAGTTGATCGTTGGTACAGACCACTCCCATTGATTCATTGCTGCTTTTGACAAATAGTAGACTAATCAGGCAATTATTGTGCCATATGAAAGGTTGACTAGAATTGAAATACCCTTATGGGACTGCTATGAAAATAAACAGAATCATCTGAAAATACAAAGTGTATTTTTAGAGAGTTTTAGACTTAAGGGTAGATCTGGAAATTGACGAGGTAAATGTTCAGAGATTTTTGAAACTCCAATTTCTTGAACAATGTCGAGATAACTACTAATCTGAATCTTGCTCAACCAACTCTTAAGAGTCAGTTACCACTGGAGAACTTGAAGATCTTAGCCCTTGAGACCATCCATATTCGCCACCCCGAACCTGAATGGTTACATACTTATGCAGATGCCTCCTTGATTGATTCACCAAATATCTGATCGGGAATATATTCTTCCATTTTTCTTTCTATGCTAATAGCTATGTGTGTGGATGGGCAGCAACTTATAACCAAACACCTTTACAGCACGGTGGTTTTGATGTCGGACTCAGGGGCTGCCATTCTGGCTATCGGGTCATATGAAGTACCCTCCACGAATATCTTAGAATTTCGATGTCTTCTTGAAAGATTGAAGGTAGAGGGACGACAAATCGCCCTTCAATGGATCCCTGGACATTTTAGGTAATGATCAGGCAAATTTGCTGGCTAAGAAGGGCACACTGATAGTCCACTGCCAAATACTTGCAACTCTTTTCATTCTATGAATCTTTATATCAAAAATCAAATAAGACTTATTTTAGAAGAACGTCGTGAAATTTAGACTTGCTGTAGGCCATCTGCACCGCATTGCCATTTTTGATAACCCAAATTGCCCACTTTGTGGGAAAGGCAAGATCATGGGGAGGCAACATATAGCAGGATGCCCTCCTTTGCATGGGGACTCCGAGGTGAAAAGATATTGGAGTGCTAGAACTTTACCGATGAGACATTGATTTTTCTTGTGTTTTACACTGTTTTGATCTCGTAAGAGTTTGTCATTTTCTCTTGCCCTTGAAAATAAAAAAAAAAAATGTCTGGTCATTTCCCCTATTAAAATAATTTTTTTAAATTAGAAATCAAGTTCTATGACCAATTAAGATCTAGAACTGCACTTCATTCTTTTAAAAACCTTCCAAATGCTCTAGAGTTCCAATGATTTATTCAGGGCACTAAATCAATAATTGCCTTTGCCTGCCCAATATCGTTACGATAATTTCTGATTGGTGCACCCTTTGTGTTTAAGTGTGAAAGACTTGTTGTTATCAAATCTTTGAAATGACTAGGTATTCTGATACTTAATGCACTCGGGAAAAAGAAAACGTTGCACTTTACCACTGCCTACAAAATTCTTTAAGCATGTCTATTTCAGCGAGGAATAAACATTTTCAGAATGTGTTACATAAAGGTTTCATGTATTTCATTATGCAAGTCCAGTTTGGGGCTCTGCAGCAAAAGGTAACTTGGAATTCATTCAAAGGCGTGAAAACAAAATCTTTGGATGATTACCAACTCACCTTGGTATTTCAGGAATCAGGATATTAGGCAATCGCTTACCTCACAAACATTCGCCAATTCATACTTAAAATTTCTACAATAATCTTCCTCACACTCGTAATTCAGTTTATAAAATCTCTTCCCAGTTATCACATTTTTTTTTTTTTTTTTTAAATTCAAAATAGAAAAAAAGACCGCGTACTGTTCTCAACACACATTGTATTCTCTTCGTTTCTTCTCCTAAAGTACCATTACTGAAAGCCCCATTTGATGGTGGGAGTCTCCTATTTTTATATATATATATATTTTTATCATTACAAATAAATATTTTTATTTTTAAATCCTCAATTCTTTTTTGATTCTTTAACTTACTCTTTTTTTTATATCTATTGCCTTTTCTATTATATATATATATATATATATATATATATAATGCGTGGTATGATATTTGAATGGGCATTGACCTAAAGCAACGCTTTTCCAACATCAAAATAAAAGTGAGTGGTTGCTGAGCAGACAAAATAAACCATCCAGAAGTCGTGTTTTTCCAGAAATATTGAAAATATGAAATACGTTCTAAATCAACCTTGATAATTGTACACTTATTATTCTTTTCATTATTATTATTATTATTATTAAAATAAATAAATATAAAATCTAAAATTCTAAAATACATATTAAAAAAATTATGGAATTTAAGATATAACCATACATACTTATGTAGATACATTGTTATAAATGCAACTATATTTATATATCTGGCGCTCGGTGCAACAGGTTTCGGGTTCGAGTCCCGGCGGTGCCATGGATGTTTGTAATGGTTTGGAGTCCACTTTAAACAGTATGTCGCAGTCTAATATGAGTGTAGAGCGTTGGTCTGACATCACTATTTCATAAAAAGAGAACATCTCCTGTCTCGAAATCTGCTGACTTTAAATCAAATGTAGGCAGAGATGATATATATAAACATATATATTATTTTATTATTAAATTATATTTAAATGCAGTGACCTGTCTCAAATTTAAAATAAAAAAAAAACTTTTCCATTTTGAAAAAGATAAAATTGAAAAGTTAAAATAAATAAAAGACGAAAGAGAGAATTTTTTTTTTTCTTAAACAATATATGTAACAATATTGACATTCCACGAACCAGAAAGGAATGTATCACTACGCGATGTAAAGCATATTCGTACGCATCTATGGTCACCACAAACCCTACGCCTACAGCTCAATCGCCGCCTATCGCTGTTGGCGTTGACTGTGGTTAAGATCAAAATATTTAGTTTTAGTTTTAATTTACGTTGTGAAAGAATTTCTTCTTTACAAAGTTTCTGCACAGCTCAATACCCATCCTGAGTCTCTAGATTTGAATCTCATTGAATAAGCATTGCAATGAACTTGACAAAAGAGTTGTAAAATACTATGTTACTATTTTTTTTTAATATTCAAGTACAGTAATTTCCTGCCAATAATCCGCTTATTATTCTCTTATTATTCTTTGCTGTGCGGTTTATTGGTTGTTGCATATAATATGTAAAAAATTAATTTTCTGAAAGTTTTGATAAAATTTAATTTTTAAAAGTCGCCACTAAAAATACTTTTTTTTTTTTTTTCGAAAACAGTAAACAGTACCTCACTTAATGATAAATAAACATTCCCTTCCCTTTTTCCCTTCAAAAAAAAAAAAAAAAAAAAAAAATGGAAACCTCGGTCAATGAAAGAATGTAAACATAAAAGGTGTCATTTGCCAATGTAAGCGAGTGGTAGAAAAAAAAAACCACCCTTTATATAATGCAAGAAATTCTTCCGACAGAGGGGAAAAAATTCTCTAAACTTCACATTTAAAAAAAAAAATGAATCTTTATTAGTTTTTAATAAAGATGATTTCATAAGCAAATTATTAAAAATAATTTTTCCGTAAAATTTATAGATAATATATTTAATCTACAGTACATATTATACAAATAAAATCATCTGCATTAATTATTTTTAAAATAAAATTTATCTATGGTTGACATTTTTCACTTAATACATTTAAATAATAAAAACAAAAAATAGTAATTGTATTAAATTAAAATATCAACTAAATGTTAAAAACCATCAAAAGCTCAGAAATAGTATTTTGAAGCATTATTAATGTGCTGTATTCGTTATGAATTAGTTTAAGTGTTTTTGTGGATCACATTTTAATATTCATTATTTAATTAGAAATCCATTTTTACATGAAACGTAGTAAACAAATTCATACAATTATATTCTTTAATAAGCAAAAAAGAAATTCGTAGTCTGTAAAAAAAAATTTTTTTTTCATTTTAAGATTTATATTTAAACTTAGTATTTTTTTTTTTTTTTTTTTTTTACTTTAAATAAAGCTACAAATTAGTTTTTTGTTTACAAAGAGTTTCCTAGATGGCAGCACGTGTATTTTATAAATTGTAATAGCGCAAAAAGTATGTATTATTATTTTTTTTTTTTTTGCGTCTAGGGATTCCTCTTATATGAGTTTCAGTTGATTTTTAAAGTGATTCAAATGCAGAATTTAATTTAAATGATAGCTGATTGTCGAAGTGAAAATTTTTGAAAATTAATAATTAATCACAGATTTTAATAAATATAGAAAATAAAGGATTTCAAAAATATTTTTCAAATTTTTTTCTTTTCAGTGGTTGTGCATTTTGAACGCTACAAAATGAATATAATATTGTACACAATGCTCTGGAGTAACTACTATTCAACGTATAATTTAATTAATATTTGTCAGATTAATTAAAAATGAAAATGCCCAGTATTTTCAGTTTTCTTGAAAAGTGATTCACGATTTTCATTACAAAATCTGTGTACTACTTCGTAAAGATCCTCAGAAAATCCGAGTACCAGAAGATTTTAGAGTACCATATAATTCCTCAATAAAATTGCCTGCTCATCGTAAAATAAAATATAACAGTCTGTCATAAGAAAAGTAAGCCGACTATTATATGTTGAACACTTTCATTTTTAAAATTATTCATATAATTTAAATTTATTCAAGTTGCTCATTATTATCCTTTATAAAGTTTTTTTAGTTAAAGAAAAGAATAAAAAATCACGTTGTAATTTAAGATAGATTTAGTGAAAGTTTAGTTAAAATTTAATTCTATTGTACATGTTTCTTTACTTGAATTTTGTTTATATATATGAGTTTTTGAAATATAAATTCAATCTGTTTACATTTTGAGAAAATGGCAATTTATTTGTTACTTAAAATTATTATATATTTATAATTGTTATTAAATGTATTATTATTATTTTTCCTATTTGTTATTATTAAATAATATTATTTATAAATAATAATATTTAGAAATATAACTTTTCTAATGTCATATAAATTGCTCCGATTTAATTTTTATACAGCTTTTTTTATCATTTTCTTACAGCATCTTGATATAATTTAATAAATAGTTTATCATTTAATGGGAAAAAAGAAAAACATTATTGTTTGATTTGCTTCTAAAATTATACATGTTTGTAATAATGATATCACAAATCTTCATTTATGAAAGTGTTTTTAATACGTATACTGTATTATATTCTATAAATAAATAAAAGCATATAAGAATAAGATCATAAAGGATAAGAGACGTATATTTTAAATAAGACATAAAACACATTCCGTTGTACGCAAATATATGAATTTTTTTTTCTTCACTAAAATACCTTTCAACTTAAAATCATTTAGAATTAATGTTAAAATTTAATGTTAAGGAGTCAATTCAATTGTATCCTTTAATAATACAACCAGTAACATAGTTACTGCTTTAGCAACATAAGTAAGTGTTCAGAAACTTTTCTCAGCGCTGAATCTTATAAAAGGTATCTTGGATCAACAATGAAAGATCTTATAAAAGCCATGTATGAAATACAATTATTATGATGAAAAATTAAGATTTAATGTACATATGTACCAAAAAAAGTGTTTGAAAAATTCAGATTAGGGGACATGAAGCTTCAAGATGAGCCTCACACCTCGAACCCAAAGGAGCTTGATGACAACATTCTGAGGGTTGTAGTGGGTAATAACACATATTAACTACGAGGGAGATCGGGTATAAGTTAAGTAACAATTAAAGAAATTACAATTAAAAACGAAACATTTAAAAACGAAAAAAGAGAAAACTATATGGCAGATCGAATCTATTGCTTCTTCTTTGCTTGCTTGACAAAGTATGAGGCATTCTTGAATCGTTTGGTTACCGTTGACGAAAAGTGGATTGGGTGTGAAAATGATGTGAGAAAAAGAGCTAAGATAATGCCAGGCAGTTCGCCCTTATGAAGGACAATTTACATTAAAAAAAAAGGCTAATGCTTTGCATTTGGTGAGATTGTAGAGATGCTATCGATTGGGAACTGTTGCAACCAGAACCTATTGTCACAACAGACCTTATATTGTTATCAACTAACCCGACTGGATAAAAAATATTGAATTTCGTCCCGCATTATATAACCGAACGAGTGGTGTTGTCCAACATGACAATGTCAGACCTCACACGGCTTTAAGGACGAAGGAGATACTCGTACATTTTGTTATTAACTTTTATCACATTCACCATTCTCACTTGACCTGGAACCATCTGAATACCATTTGTTTTTTTCTCGATGCAAAATTTTCTTTAAAAAAAAAAAAAAAAAAAAAAAAATCGAAATTTTCAGGATGTTAAGATGGCAGTGGTAGATTTTCTGGATTCAAAGGATAGGATCTTTTATACATCCGGTATAAATAACCTTGTTGACAAATGGAGGAATGTCATTGAAAATATTGGTCAATATTTCCTTAATTAATTTCGTTCATTAGCTTAAATATAAGAAATTGAAATTTAATCAAAGAAACTATATAGTTTTCTTATCAACCTAATACTATTTAATCTTAGAAACGCAAAAGAGTGAAAAAACAAAATTTGTTATACACAGCGCTCTGTACTGCAAAATAGATGATACTCTGTGATAAAAAAATTTCCCCTTATTTTATTAGTTGGAATTAAGTTTTGTTCAAATTCAGGAAAAAAAAAAATTATAAGTAAAAAGTAATAAATAAATATTTCTAATAATGTATACGTCTAATAATATTTATTTATTATATATTCAGCAGATGTTAGCTTCAAAGCCTTCCACATCTTATAAAGTAAAAAGTATCTTAAAAAGGAAATTAAGTGAAACGTTCAGGGTAAAATTATTCATACATTTTCTAACTTTTAATTTGAAATCCCTCTATTGAAATTATTGTTTACCTTAATTTATTATTATATTTAATTACATAATATATTCTTTATTATGAAACTATACTTAATCACACATATATTATACTTATAAGCTTATCCTACTCGTGACTCGATGGCAGTGCATTCTAGCTAACGTGCAAGAGAATGAGAATTCTATTACCATTGGTGGCGAGTGTAAGGCAAGTTTCTCTAGGATATTAAATTCTCTCGTCGTAGAATAGGCGGCTTCCGACTGGCTGGCGTGAGATTTAGTATCTGGTGGAAACTTATCTTTACAGCTACTTTTTTTGAGGGGGAGATTGCTACAGAGAGCCTCAGAACGGTAGTTGCATTATCAGGTCGGAGTTCTTTTGAAGTTTTCTAATAAAATGCAAATGCGGTGTTGTAATATCTAAAAAGTCCTTTTTCGTGGGTGTTTTTGTAGTAGATCTTCTGTGTGGCAGCCTGGGTAAGGTCAATCTGTTACAATTCAGCAGTAAAATCTGCCTACATTGGTTAAGTTCCAGCATTGTAAAAAATATTTATATTATATTTATCATTATATTTGTGAAAATTTAATTAAGCACATTCAATAAAATATCGTATATAGTTACATGTATCAAAATTAATTAAAAAATCCTGGTTTATTGCCTGAAGAGACAGAGGTTGATAATGACATTTCCTGTTACGTGAGAAAATACTGAGCTCTTTTTGTCAAGCTTGAAAGCTTTAAAATAATAGATTCTGTATCCTCTTGCTTACGAGTATGAAATGTTTATATTACCTTTACAAAACAGAAATTTTGATTCATTACACAAAATATATGGTCGATTAAATAAAACAAATGCTTGAATATCGTGAGAAATACCTTGATAAAAGACACAAAATTCTGACATGAACTGCAAGTGAATTATTGACAGTAATAGCTCTGATTGATATGTTTCCGGAATTCCCAATGATTTCTCACAATTATTTTTAGTGACAGCATATTCTAAAGAGGATAAGAATTAAAATAATAGATTCTGTATCGTAAGCAAGAAGATATACAATATATTATTTTAATTCTTATCCTAAATGTTTATATTGCAATAGTTATGTTAATAGATCTATTATATATTTCCCGTGTCACGATGTTTGTCCGGGATGAACTCCGAAACTAACAATCCGATTTTAACTTTTTTTTTTAAATGTGTGTTTTGTTCCAACTTGAGAAATAAGATAGTTATTATTCTGATTTTTTTTTTTTTTTTTTTATTTAAATGCAAAATCGACGATTTTCATATTTCGTCATTTGGCGCCATTGACGTCATTTGGCGCAACTAAAATTTGCGATTTCTCATCCGATGGACGTAATTTTGAAAGTACATTCAAAATACAAGGTCAGGTGTACCATAAGATCGGGTCGTTGATGCCAATATCTAACGAAGAGCCAAAATTTCTTCATATTTATTTTATGGGCAGTTCTGAAGAACGTGTGACAACTCGATGTCAGTATAATTTTATCGAACAAGCAGTACAAAGAGCTATTGTAGAACTGTTGGATAATCTTTTAGAAAATCATAACCAACTTATTAAATTATTTAACGAATTTATTTATTTTGACGAAAGACAGATTAACAAGAAATAGTGTTCATCGCTTAGTTCTTAGATAAATGAAAGTATTGATTATTAAAAATTAAATTTGGTAAAATAATTATAAAACAGTGTTAAAAATCAACATTATCTACCTCATTCATTAAATCAATAATAATTAAACATTTTCTTTTCTTTGAAGCTTACTTTGAACTTTTCAGCAATCTTTACCAATTACTTCCTTAACAATACCAATTATAGTATCGAATAATTGAACGAAATACAAGAAAGCCACAGCAACGCGGGGTCGGGTCTGCTAGTATATTATATGATATGTTTAAATTCAAGTAAGAATATTACAAGTATTCAAGTATGGATTGTTTATGTTACCTTCACAAAAGGCAAATTTCGATTCATTACAGAAAATAAATAGTCGATTAAATGAAAAAAATTTTTGAATTTCGCGAAGAATACCTTGATAAAGACATAAAATTCTGACATGAATTGAAAGTAAATTATTGACAGCAATGGTGTTGATTGATATGTTTCTGGAATTCCCAATGATTTCTCACAATTATTCTTTATGACAGTAGGACTAAAGAAGATGACTTCTTCATGACTAAAAAAGATAAGAATTTTTCGAGTTGCCGTAAAAATTAGAATAAGGTCCTTCCCACCCCCTCAAGGTCAGAGGATTTTATTTTTGTACACGTGTCCAATACAAGAACTAGTTTTACTAAATTTTTTCTTTGTTTACGCAAGCATTTTTAAAATGCTTATGGACACCAAATTCTGTTTCAGATTATAAGATTAATAAACTTTGATTGGGCTAATTTTGTATTCAATTGATTAATTTCAGTTGCTCAGAAAGAAAATAATTTAAAAAATATTTATAAATTTAAATATTTAAAATTTTTAAAATATTAATATAACGAATATAGCTAGTATTACTATATATAACTAGCTATATAGCTAGTTTTACTATATTTTCTTTGTTTAGATAAGCATTTTTAAAATGCTTATGGACACAAATTCTGTTTCAGATTATAAGATTAATAAACTTTGATTGGGCTAATTTTGTATTCAATTGACTAATTTCAGTTGCTCAGAATGAAAATAATTAAACAAATACTTAAAATTTTAAAAAATATAAATATAACGAATATAGCTAGTATTACTATATATATATAGCTATATAACTAGTTTTACTATATTTTTCTTTGTTTAGATAAGCATTTTTTTTAAGTGCTTATGGACACATTCAGTTTCACTGTTATGGACACATTCAGTTTTTAAATTTTGATTGGGCTAATTTTGTATTCAATTGATTAATTTCAGTTGCTTAGAATGGAAAGAATAATAAAAAATTTAATTTTAAAAATGAAATGTCAATTTAATTTTTAAAAATGTATATTGTACGCTCATCCTTGTTTTGTACTAAAGCAGTAAATGATGGCTCTCGAAATTATATATTTTTTTTTTAAAGAGAAAGACAAAGATGATAAAAGATTGCGCAGATTTTGACTTTTTAATAAAACTGGAATATTTATTCGATATTTTTGAAAAGGTGAATACCTTGAATTTTGTAAACGACAGCTTATGTGCTTTAACCTGTATTGCAATGTAAATCTATAATATCTGCTTATCTCTCTATCTGTATGTGAAATTAATGTATAATTTTAATAAAAAATATAACTAAAAATATATATATGTGTATATAAATAATATAATAAAATTATAAAAATATATTTAAAAAAATTTAAAACTATAAAATATATTTAAAAAAATATATTATATTCATGCAATAAAGACTTTAATAGTTATTAAAACAAAATAAATAATAACTTCAATAACTTGATTGAAATAAATAATAACTTCGTCTAACCCAATAAAGGAATATATAATTGTGAAATATATAAACGTCTAGCAGAATAATTTCAAATCAGATTCATTAACGAAATAAGCAGAAAAATTACGAAACTTTGATTGCACTAAATTTGTATTAAATTGATTAATTTGAATGAAACGAATTAAAAAAAATATTTATGTTCTGCCGTATTACATTTATGCAATAACAAAATAAATAATAACTTCAATAACTTGATTGAAATAAATAATAACTTCAATAACTTGATTGAAATAAATAATAACTCCATCTAACACTATACAGAAATGTATAATTCTGAAAAGTATAAACGTCTAGCAGAATAATTTCAAATCAGATTCATTCGGCAAAAAATTACCTTTGATTGCACTTTTGTAGTCAGAAGAGTTCTCAAAAAATTACAATTCAATAACTTGAAAATTTCAAAGTTTTTAAAGAGCCACAAAAAAAATATTTCTGGACAACAATAAATAGTACTCGCATAAATAAAAATTTCAAAGTTTTTTTCTGATAAAAAAAAACTAATCTATTTATTTATAAGAAAAATATCTATTTATTAATATAAAAGTAGTTTTTCATAACAAATTAGATAATATATATATATGGCTTGAAACAGTTCTTCACGTTCCTCGTTAATCGATTCAGAACGATTTTTAAATGGTTTTTTTTTTTTTTTTGATAAAATAAATAATATTTGCGTATGGAACTAAAGAGCCGCAGCTTCACATCCAAAGAGCCGCAGGTTACCGACCCCTGGTCTAGCTGAATAACTTCAAATCAGATTCATTAGCGAAATAAGCAGAAAAGCATCAAAAGTAAGTTTAATATCATATGGATATCTTTATCAAGAATATCTTACTCTCAAGATATATGTATAAATGTATGTATGTATATGGTATTCACACACACACACACACACACATATACATATATATATAAATTATGAGTAATTTACGTTTTCTAATTAATTGATATTATTTATGTTATCTAATATCAATTAAATAATGATTTCAAGAAATGTATTATTTTTAATTTTTTTATTGCCAGTAAATCTTCTATTGCAAAATTGACCATAAAATTTTTTCTAGCTTAGCGAACAAACTCATTTTAAAGATTTGTTAGTTAGTTTAAAATTTTCATTCTTACACGATGATTTTTTTACTTAACTAGCATGAAATGCATGCCAAATTATTTGAAACTGTAAGAAAAATTAAATGCGAAAATTAAAAAATTCTTTAAATCACAGATAAAAATTATGAATGCTTCGTTACGTATTACATCTACCATGCCATTTAATTTCGTGGCTTTAAATTAATTTTATTTGCTGTATTATTACTTAAGAAAATCATGCAAATATTTCTTGACAAGCAGATGACGCATATGAAAAGATGACATTTTATAATTTTTATTTTAATAATTTCCTCAATTTTTTTCTAAATTTATGATGATTATTACTTTGAATCATATCTTGAGCAATTCATGTTTTAAAAGCTGTAATCTTACTGACATGTATCATATTATCGTAAATATTGCTGTTTTTTGTTATCATTATATCTCAAACGCCATTTTAATTATTCTGCCATTATTCAGCTAGTTAAATTTTAATTTTTCATGCCATTTGTATTCCGACGGAGTATAGAAAACCTTTATTACCAAAGATACGATAATGTTATCATACATTCCCTTCTGGCATTTAACCCTCCCCTCTCAATATATTTATTCCAACAGCTTGATTTTTGTCTACTTTTTATCCTACCTGTTAAGAAAAATTTTTCTTACCAGCTTGTTAAAAAAAAGTTTTAATTTCCTCCAATTAATTTTGAGTGGTATTTTCGTATTTAATTTATTTATATTTATTTTATCAGATTATTAAGTTATATTATTAAGTTATTCATATTAGTAGGCCATTGCATTGGATGTTTTTAAGGTATTATCCATGGTATTAGTTTATTGTGTTGGATATTTTTTAAGCATTTCGTTATTGGATATTTTTCAGGTATTCCGTGTTATTAGGTTATTGTATTGTATATTTTTCAGGTATTCCATGTTATTAGGTTATTATATTGTATATTTTTCAGTATTCCATGTTATTAGGTTATTGTATTGTATATTTTACAGATATTTCGATGTTCAGGAAGAGGAAATAATATGCATAATCTGATTTCATGTTAACATACTCAAAACTGAATCTCCAAAGTGATAATTATTTTCTGTTTTTGTACTTTTGTACTTTTTCCTTTTTTATTATATAATGTCTGAAAGTTTGGTCACCCCTTGTAGTATTTTAGAAATTATGTTACTTTTTCTTCTATTGTAATTTACCCCGGAATATGACTCTGAGATTCTATATCTCACAATTTATTTATTTATTACTTAAATGTGGTCTCTGATGACTTTTTTTTTTTTTGTTATCATGTCTGAATACGATGCTGTCCTGGTATGAGATCCGTGATATTGACGAAAATGGGATAGCATAAAAAAAAAAATGTCGTCTTTTGTGAATAGTGCTCAAAAGTCTGTGATTCAGGATTTTAAACTCCTAAAATAATAATAATAATAAAATTAATTGTTTTTTTTTTTTTTAAATTGCTGAAGGTCATGATTTTATGCTTTTTGATGAATTTCACAAAAGTGAAATCTACAAGAAGCGCAAGAAAATAAAATACATTTGTGCACCTTTTTATAAAGTTGATGGTTGAATTAACTGCAAAATTCATCGATTTTGTTGATCAGAACTTAAGTAGTAAAAAACTGACTATTTTGCAATTATTGCTAAAACGATTCTAATATTACTATGTTCATAGAACTTTGTAGTTGTTCTTGCAATAGCGTAATTTCTGGTTACATGAATTAGCTGGGCTTCTTGTAGGTTGGGGTATTCTTGTGGCAAAATGCATCTGTTTGATGTTTTTGTAACATCGTGACTTTACACCTGCTACATGGATTGGCTGTGCTTACTGAATGTGGGCGTATTCTTGTGGCTATTGAATCTGGTTGACATTCTTGTAATATAGTGACTAATAATGCTATATGACCTATTAAAATTGCTATATTTTCAATTGATTTAACGATTTGGGATGATATGAAAGGACCTATAACCACGGCATTTCCTTATTTATTATAGTTCAGTTAAAAGTACATGTGTTTACATAATAAATTAAGTTTAATAGCTGGATTTAATTTTTTTCATAATATTTATTCATTAATTTTTTGTAAGAAAAATTTTTAGATTTATATCAGAATGAAATTTTTGCACATATTGTTGTTCTAATTGCACAGAGATATGAAATGATCATGATGAGAATGTATTGTGATCAGCTTGTATGATTAATGATAAATAGTATAATTTTTAGTAGTATTTTGTAGATTAATTAGTATTTAGTATCTACTGAGTTTAATAAAATGCGGTAGGATTATGTAATTCGTTTTGTCTTTTTCAACACAACTTACATAAGATAAAAAGGTAAAAAAAAAAAAAATAGTTTTAACGGATAATGCTTGTTATATCTGTTAGCTTCTATGTGAAGGAATTTTATTAAGTTATTTATTTTGTGTTCTTCTGAAGAATATATTACTTCTAAAAGATAGCAAGTACAATATTTATTGAATGCCATAAAATACCTTAACTCTTTTTAACTTACCATTAGCTATTTGGTTGTACGTTTTATTTCCTTTTCTATTTTTATATACCATAAACAAGAATGGAGGTTATCAAAGCCTGTAAAACATGCCTTTGCAGATATGAATATCAAACTTACTGTTGCAGCAGACAAAAATGCATTAGTAAAAGCACACATATATCACGGAATTTCATGGCTACTGATCCTAAGATGTAACGTCTGCACAGTTACTTCATGCGTCATCGTATGGGTGCAATAAACAACTCTTCTTTCACCTTATTGTGAGTTACTTATAGCTCTTCCAGTTTCGTCTTTTCTTGTTCGTTCTAACCATTTTCATGTAACTCATTATGCAAGTGAACTCCAGGGAAAAAAAGAAAGTGAAAGAAATCTTGTTGTAGAAAAAAAAATAAAGAAATGCACATGTTATTTCCGTATAGCATGGTTGTTAGATTCTAAATACAGCTGCTGCAGAAAAGAGGTAAACAATTGATGAGGGTGTCATTGAAGAAGGACGGAAACCCACAACAAACAGTTTGTATTTTTGTTAAATATAAATGAACTTGAAGAAGCTGACTTTGAAAATTTTTAAAGGAATGTTCCGACCTACAAAGTCACACTCGGTAGACAGGTATAATATAATTGTTAGATTCTCGACCTGCAAAAAGAGGTAAACAAGCTAAGCAAGGCATCAGGGAGTTCATAAAGAAGACGACAAAAATAGGGAAGGGATTTAATTATTAATTATCTAATTGATTTATTATTAAAATTATATAATGAATTTAAGATAGTTTGGTTTTTGTGTGTTGGAAATGTGTCGTGTGTCTCTTTGAATACATTCAAGTATTTAATGATGCTCGCAACCTATCATTTGATGGCCACTAGATAAAATAATATATTTTATTCATAATTTATTAACGAATCTTTACAGCTCAATAGTTCGATTAGGTTCAGATTAAAAAGCTTATGTTTTTTAGTGAAATTCTTAACTTTCCTTTCTTCGAAAAGAAAATTTCTACAGAATTTTAATCAAAATAAAATAATAGAAAATATATTTTAATATATGCATTTAAAATAAGCGTTATTCTGTTTCAAAAAGCTTTTAAAATTTGTACTTTATGGTTTGTCCTTTTTTTTAAAAACAATGGAACTATCTGATACCCTTTATCAAACTCTTTTCATATGAATGATAAACTAATCGTATATAACATTACGAATTTGTAAGCGTTATAAAAGCGTTTATCATACTTTCATTCTTTAGAAAAATGCAGAGCAATTTCACTTATTTAGAAGTAACAGCATCATCATAGAAGATGTCTGCTTTAACATTCCGACATCGTGAGAATTTTTCTACCCATGGCTACTGAAAAGTTATCTGTAAGAATCGTGATGAGAATAATGTAAGAGCAGGTTAAACTACAATGTTTTTGGATCTGCAGTATATCATGCTTCGAAATGCAGTTGGCATGAAAAAAAGAAAAACGTTTATGGAAGTCACTGATCCGAAGGATGATTTAAACGGAAAGAAAATGCATTTTTATGCTTTTCTTAAAATAATAAAAATAATCTTTTTTTGTTTGAATTATAAATAATCCATATTATTTAATACATCTTCTAATAAATTTGCTTAATACTTTATATCTCAAAAACTGCAATCGATAAGTGTGATCATAATGATAGTAAAATAAAATTGCTTATATAAATGAATGGAATCGTATTAGAACAGAAATGGAAAGATTATTATCCTTTGTTATTCAATTCTAATTTCAATTGAAACTATAAAAATACATCTTGACTTATTAATACATCTTGGAACTATAAAAACTTCTTAAAATAATAAAAATAATTTTTCTTATTTGAATTATAAATAATCCACAATATTTAGCACATCTAATACATTTGTTTAATACTTTATAACTCAAAAACTAAGAAATTACAAATGATAAATGTGATGATATTAAAATAAAATTGTTTACATAAATGAATGGAACCTTATTAGAATAGAAATAGAAAGAATATCATCGTTTGTTATTCCTTTATAATTTCAATCGAACTATTTTATTTGCTTTTCTTAAAATAATAAAAATAATCCTTCTTGTTTGAATTATAAATAATCCACAGTATTTAATACATCTAATAAATTTGCTTAATAATTTATATCTCAAAAACTCAGAAATTGTAAACGATAAATGTGATAATATTAAAACAAAATTGTTTATATAAGTGAATGGAATCTTATTAGAATAGAAATAGAAAGAATATTATCGTTTGTTATTTATTTATAATTTTAATTGAAATTATTTTATTTCCTTTCTTAAAATAATAAAAATAATCCTTCTTGTTTTGATTATAAATAATCCATAGTATTTAATACACTTCTAATAAATTTGTTTAATACTTTATATTTCAAAAAACTCAAAAATTATTAAAGTTAAATGTGATGACAGTAAAATTATTTGATATAAATGAATGGAATTTTATTAGAACAGAATTGGAAAGAATTTTGTCGTATGTTATTCATTTATTATTTCAGCTGAAATTATTTTATTTGCCTTTCTTAAAATAATAAAAATAATCTTTCTTGTTTTTATTATAAATAATTCACACTATTTAATACATCATCTAACATATTTTTTTTAATACATTATATCTCAAAAACTCAAAAATTACAAATGATAAATGTGATGACAGTAAAATTGTTTCTATAAATGAATGGAATTTTATTAGAACAGAATTGAAAAGAATATTGTCGTTTGTTATTCATTTATTTTTTCAATTGAAATCCTTTAAGGAGTTAATCTCCTTTATGCCATGAACCCTCTTTTTATAATAATATTTTTAAATGCATAAAATAAAATCAAAATAAATTATTACAAATTATTATATAATCAAAATAACTTATTCTTTATTAGTTATATTAAAAACAATTAACAAAAAATTGATACAATAATAATACGTGTTTTTTATTTTCGAAGCATATAATAAAGTACAAGATATTTCAAATTTTATTATTAAATATTTGTCAATGCAAATATTGTGATTATTTATCTTGAATGAAGTTATTATGCGAGAGAATATAATTTGTAATTTCTATTAGTAATCATAGTTGCAACTAGTTTATACTATAATTTATTGCATGCGTTTATAAATGAAATTTAGTTGAAAATAATGATAAATTTAACTGAGGATAATGATTATTTTCTCTTCTCAACTCAAGAAACCAATTATTTTCTGTTCCTCTTGAACCAAACTCATGGGACTCTGGTAAAAAAAACCCTATGTAATAAATCATTCTCATTCAACCAGTAACTTTTTTTTTCCATCTCTCTATCTCTTCGGACCATTGATTATTAAACTTGCCTTAAACACATTCAATGTATTTTAGATTGATAAAAAGTCTTAAATATTTCGTTACAATCAGCGTATTAAAAAAGAACTTTACAATAAAATCTGTCTTTGTTTTTTGTATCTTTATCTTTGAAGCGATAACTTTTAGATTGTCTAAAAAAAACTGTTCAAAGTCTTCTAAAAGTACTCGACATTATCACATATTGTTATGAAATTTGTTATAAAATTCAACCGGAGGTTTACAGCTGAGATGCATATCATGCATGAAATACTTTATTTGTATATATATATATATATATATATATATATATATATATATATATATATATATATATATTTGTAGGTTAAATAGTTTTCAATTTTTACTTGTTTTGAATATTGAATATTTACACTGAATACTATTATTATTATGTTTATAAAATTATATTTATACGTTCGACATATTCTTATATTTTGTTATAAAGTTCAACTGTTGAATATTATGACTAATGACATTTTATATAAAACTCAACCGGATACTTACAGCTGGAATGAATGGACCGTATCACGTATGAAATTCTTATATATATGTATGTGGGTTAAATATTTTTCAATTTTTCTTTATTTTGAGTATTGAATATTTACACTGAATATTATTATTATTATGTTTATAAAATTATATTTATACGTTCGACATATTATGAAGTTTGTTATAAAGTTCAACTGTTGAATATTATAACAAATGGCATTTGATATAAAATTCAACCGGACACTTAGAGCTGTGATGAACGGATCGTATCACTCATCAAATTTTTATTTGCTTTTAAATTATGTATCTTATATACATATATATATATATATATATTATATATACATATAAGATAAAGGTTAAACAATTTTCATTTTTCTTTGTTTTGAATATTGGATTTTTACAATGAATATTGTTATTCTTACGTTTATAAAATAAAAATTATACATTCGACATATTTTCATGAAATTTATTATAAAATTCCACCAGAGGCTTAGGGCCTGGATACACGGATCATATCATGCATCAAATTCAATTTTCTCTGTTTTTATTGAATCTTTACATTGGATATTATTATTGTTCTGTTTATTAAATTACATTTATTTTTATAGAAATTATATGCATATTTATGTAAATTATAATTACAGTTAATATGATTTATAATAATATTTAATATAATTTCGATGGGCCTGATGGCCGTGTGACTAACGCTCTGGAGCTCAGTGCCACAGGTTTCGGGTTTGAGTCCCGGCGGTGCCACGCATATTTGTAGTTGGTCAGAATCCACATTAAGCCGCAGGTCCCGGTCTAATAGGATTGTTGGCTTAGGGCTAACAACCCTACCCGTAAAAAAGAAAAACATTTTCTATCTCGAAATCTGCCAATAGGCAGACGACCTTGGCCCACCATGAGGCTGTTGCTCTGAAGAGGTTGATAATTTCTTTGATTACAAAATAAATAAGAAAAAAATGAATACCAGCTAAAACGGTAAATACATTTTATAAATAACTTTAAATAGTACCAGAGCGGCCTAGTAGATAGTCTTTTGGGGTTCTTGTAAAGAAAACTCGATTCGAAACCCATTTTTTTTTTTTTTTTAAATCATAGAGGTGGTCAAGAAGTTTTAGTCATCGAAATAGCAAATTTCTCAAAATATATTATTTAATTAAAACAAATACAAATAGATATTTAAATAATACAAATATTTCATTCACAGGATTATTTTTTATATGACTAGAATTCAAAAGGGTATATAAAATGTAATTAAACAAAAATTTTATACTTCTAAGAAAATATAAAATTTCATATCAGGTCTCATTAATAATAACTTTGGCCCGTGAGTTAACAGCCTAACTATAGAGTTAAGTAAGTAGTAATCACAAATGTTTCAATTCTAAATCAAGCAAATACTTTGATTTTGATGTAGCAAAATTCCGTTTTACTATTTATGTTAACAAATCAGTTAAAGTATTTACATCAATTTTATGGAGTTATGAACTGGATTTGTTTATTTAATTTTTATGGACTGAGTTTATTTGTGAGTACCGAAAAAGTACCTCGATTAAAATGGATTCATAAGCTTATTTCAAGGGCAGATTCATCCAACCATGTAGTTGTGTCCGGCCCACCCAAACCACCTGCTTTTCTCTGTATGGGAAAAATATTAGTGAGGAAATGAAGTCATTAAAAAATGTCAGGTGCCAAATTTTTACAGATTGCAATATGGAAATAATTATTCTTAAGTAAAATTTTTAGTCATTTTCTTTTACATAAACAAAAGTTAGATGTATGTGGATGTTTTGTAAAAAAGTCAAGCATTTAATAATTGTTAAGCAATAATAAGCAATTTAATAAATGTCAAGCAATAATAAGCACTTGAATAAACGTCAAGCAATGTCATTGACCATCGACTTCGGTGCAAAAATTTTACAGATTGTAATACGGAAATAATTATTCTTAAATAGAATGTGTAGTTATTTGCTTTTAAATAAACATAAATTAGATGTATGTGGATGTAAAAAATGATGATGATTTGTGAAATAAAAGATATTTGTGAAAAAAGACAAACTTTTAATAGTTGTTAAGCAATAATAAGCAATTTAATAAACGTCAAGCAAAATAATAAGAAATTTAATAAATGTCAAGCAATGGCATTGACTATCTTTTCAGTATTCGCAAAATGTTTACAGATTGCAATACGAAAATAATTATTTTTAAATAAAATTGCTGATCATTTTCTTTTAAATAAACATAAATTAGATGTATGTGGATGTAAAAATGATTTCTGAAATAAAAGATATTTGTGAAAAAGACAAACTTTTAATAGTTGTTAAGCAATAATGAGCAATTTAATAAACGTCAAGCAAAATAATAAGAAATTTAATAAATGTCAAGCAATGTCATTGAATATCTTTTCAGCATTCGACTTCGGTGCAAAATGTTTACAGATTGCAATATGAAAATAATTATTTTTAAATAAAATTTCTGGTCATTTTCTTTTAAATAAACATAAATTAGATGTGTGTGGATATGTTTTGTAAAAAAGTCAAGCATTTGATAATAAGCAATTTTATAAACTTCAAGAACAATAAGCAGTTTATTGAATGTCAAGCAATGTCACTGACCATCTTTTCGGCATTCGATTTTCTTTTCATTCCATCTTTTCTATTCTATTTCTGATTAATTTTTATTATAATATTTTTATCAATTTTTTCTGCTTTTATTTCATCATTTACTTAAATGTTATGCACGAAAATTATTTAACCGAGAAGTTTAAGTTTTCCCATATTTTGTTGAAATGTTAATAAAATTTTAGTCACTGAATCATTTTTTTATTTAATTATTCATTAAGATTAAAAATCCTTTTCTAAAATGTAGATATATAAACATATATTTTTAAGTAGTATATGCATTTTAATGTTTAACTTCCTGCATTAATTTTAATGTTTCTTCAAAATATCATTGTTTAACTTTCTAACACTGAAGCTATTCAGTGGCGAAATTTAAGAAAAGAAATACAAATGCTATTAAAAATCAATTAAGAAAGAAATAAAATATCCACAGTTGAAAATAGTTACATTTAAATCAACTACGTATTACTATTTTTAATCAATTAATTGATGTAGAACTTCTCGTTTCTAAATAATTTTTTTTATTTCCAATCGCAAGTTTACGGACAACATATATCATAAAAAATAAATACAAAGAACAAGATAGAAACCAATGACATCAGTTAATCCATCAACTTAAGTCTGCCAATCCAATAACGCTTCTAAAAGAAACAGGAGACAGTACAGAACAGGAAGCAAGGTGAGACATCCTGTTCTGCACTGCCTCCTGTTTCTTTATGGATTTGGTTTGGTTTGTCGCTTTACGGTCATATTTTTGCACACTTTAGGCTAATTATACCGGAACATACCGTTAAACGTGGATTCCGAATCACTAACAAACATCCATGCCACAGCCAGGATTTGAAATTTTGAAGTAAAGTAAGCAAATGTAAGGCTCCATATGCCTTCTTAAGTGGAAAATAATAAAGAAATATCTTTTGAAAAACTTTAAAAAGAGATTAGGTCTTGTGCCATATGAAAAGAAATAAGGAAAAGTACTACTGTGTCCAAAAAGTAAGAACAATTTTCAATTTAAAATTCCCGGGGCTTATGGAATTTCAATTTTTTTCATTTTTAGCTTGCTGGCACTGTCCTTGACATCTGTGGGAAATTTGACGTCAAAATATTCATTAGTGTTTGAGTTACGCTTGGTTTTGTGAGACGCTAAAAATGATCCAGGCGATTTTGAAATGTCTGAAAGAACTTGCATTAAATTTCGTTTGCGGAAACGTATAGAATGTTGCAGAAAGCATTCGGTGAGCATTCCTATATCGGAAAAAAAAAATGTTTAGAAGTGGTGTAAACAGTTCAAAGAAGGCAGATAGCGCGTCGAAGACAAAAGAACCCTCTGGTCGACCCTCAACCTCAACCGAAGAAGCACAAGTCCAAAAATTTAAAGATTTGGTGTTTGCAAACAGTCGATTTACAATTAGAGACCTTGCTGATGATGTTGGAATTTCAAAAGGATTTATCAATTCCATTTTGCGCCTCAAATGCGTCAAATCTCAATTGGTATCGAAAACACTGAATGCGACAACTCACACTGCATTGATACTTCATGACTTTTTCGCCAAAAATGAAACCCATATCGTTCCACAGCCACCGTATTGACACCGTGCGACATCTGGCTATTCCCTAAACTCAAACTGGCAACTGGCGTACCGATTACGGAGTACCAACAGGAGGAAATACCCCTTAAACCTCCTCATTTTAATTCATAGATATGTTTATAATTATAGTTGGCTGCTTAATTAGTGTTAGTAAAAATACAAGATAAAATTTCAAAAATTCAGTTAAAGTGATACTAAAAAAAAAAAAAAAATTTAAAATACTAATAATAAATAAAAGTAAAATGCAAAATAAAAGAATTTAAAGTTAAGTTTAAATTCGGTACAATTAGGGACCAATTGTCGATGCCATAACTATTGTAAAAGTAAAAAGTATAGATTTGGTGCTTGCAGACCATCGATTTACAATTAGATGCTGATCCTTTCTGATGATGTTGGAATTTCAAAAGGATCAGTCAATTCCATTTTGGGCTTCTAATGCGTCAAATCTCGATTGGTACTGAAAACACTGAATGCACTGAATGCGACTGACATTGATTCTTCGTGACTGTTTCGCCAAAAATGAAATCCATATCGTTCCACTATCCCCGTATTCACACCATGCGACTTCAGGCTATTCCCTAAACTCAAAAGACCACTCCGGGGAGTTGATTGAAGAGATTCAACGTGAATCCCCGCGCGCTTTGAAGGCCACACCTGCCGATGACTTTTTAGCATGCATTAAGGATTGGAAAAAAAGTTGGCATAAGTGTATTGTGTCCGGAGTGGATTACTTTGAAGGCGATGAAATAAATTAGGAAGAATAAATAAAAACTTTTAGAAAAAAAAAATAATTGGTCTTACTTTTTGGGAACAGTAGTATGCTTATACCCAACTATTATGAAACAATATCTAAAATGCACGTTCGCCAATCACAGTGAATTACATATTCCTAATCCACAATCTTCTCGGAATTCATCTCTACGACACGTGAAATCAAACAATCTATGGCGGAGGCTGGATAAAATAGATTAATTATGAATACATTAATTTATAACAACTTAATTTCAGTTTTCTTATCTCTTAGATTCAAAGGATATGAGAAAGTATTTGAATGAAACATCTATCATAGTTTAGATAATAATTAATAATCACACACAACATAAAATGGTAAAAGAAAACATTTTTGGTCTGAAAAAGAAACGGACTTGGCGAAGGTTACTTTTTATTTCTTTTCCATTGACTATTTTTCAATTCAAACAACGGCAGTTACAGTTGTAACCATGAAATATATTTATTTCTGTTATCATTTTCATGCCACCTTTACCACTTAAACAGACCTGAAAGAAAAATGTATAAAATACCAATGTGTTCTATAAATTAACTTGGAAAAATACAAGAATAAACGCAGAGTATACTATTGAACCATATCACCATTTGCTATCGCACTTGCACATTTTATTAGTAGTTGTAGCACGAGTATTAAGTTTATCTGGGGTCAAAAATATGCCTAGGGCTGAAGGATCTCATGTAGCAAGGGTAAGATAAAAAGATACACTTAAGGTCAGAGTTATAAACGTGAAGATCATAACCGTTTAACTTTCACCAATGGTAAGGGACGATACAATAACCTGACATGATGTGAGATTGTACGGTCCAAATAATTTGCATGATGTCCTCAAATTATAAAATTGGGATTTTTTTTTTTATCAAAGTAAGCATTATCAGAAAGATATAATGTAAAATGCATAACAAATTAAAATGTTTTCTGCATTCATTTAAAAAAAAAACTTTAAAAATGCCACCATTTAAAAATAATGTCTTCAAGGAAGAATTTTTAAAGGGAAGTTTTTCAGAAGAAGAAATTTTAATTTTTTTGTCGGATTACAACCAAAATAATATTCACATATGCTTATACATATGCATATATTAGTGCTTATGGCTAATTACGATTTAAAAGTTTTCATACATTCTGGGCATACCTTTTTACACATTCCCATTATTTCTCCTTTTTCATTGGTTTGTCGCTCTACAGTCCTTTTCTGTACACTTTGGGTTAATTAGACCGGTTTAATGTGGATTCTGTACCACTAACAAACATCCATGTCACCATCAATATTCGAATCTGAAGCCTGAAGGCCAGAATGCTAATCATTTGGCCATCAGGCCGCTACTTCTTCATCAGCGCAACAGCCCCTTGGTGGGCCAAGACCGTCAGACTACTGGCAGATTACGAAACAGAAGATGCTCTTACCATTATTTACAAAGAAGTTTTGTTATTTAGATTTAAATATTACCGTAGTTAGTTGAAGTATGGTGAGTTCTTTTTCTTTTCATTGTTGAGAGATTTTGTGGTAAATAGTTCTGCAACAGATTACAAATTTTGCAGGTCAAATGAATTTAAAAACACTTAAACGTTCAAATAAGCATCAATGTTACTGAAGATGTTCATGAAAAACAATCTTAAGACAAATGAGAATTATTCTGAGATTAAGAAAAGGAGATCTTAATTTTAATCTGAACATCAATATCTCATGATTATTTTAAATTTAGATAATTTTAAAGAAAAAGAATTTCTCATACTTCAGTGTTAATGCTGAATACAATAGTTATTCATTTTACTCCAGATTCGAATGTGTATTCGAACTTTTAATTAAAAAAAATATAGGCTAAAAACTTAATAAAAACAAATCAAACTCTAACTAATCATAGAAAAAACTAATTTCCACTAAAGATTATTAAAATAGTTTGAATAGTGAATTATTATTTAGAAAAATTATAATTCACTATTCAAACTAATTTTAATAGACTAAGATCGTAATTAGTACATTCAATAAAGTCATTTAAGTCAAATTAATTTATTACTAAAAATTAATATACATTAAAAATTTTTTAAAGGTTTTTAAATTAATTTAATAGGAGCTTATTCTTCTTGGTCGGTTGGTGTTTTATGACATAAAGGCCATATTTGCCCAAGCTTTGCGTTATATGAAATCAATTCTAGCTAAAATATTGGTCAAATGATGCAAAGTTGCCATAAAGAACAACAAATGCAAACAATAAAATCAATATTAGTATAAAATGAATCGTGGATCTAAAAACATAGCTAACATTTTACTCAAACACAAAAATTAAAAATATGAGAACTTTTTTTTTTTTCAAAAATTTGAAAAACAATTTTAGTTGCTATGGCAATACAGCTCAAAAGTTTCCAATAAAGATTTTGGTTTGAACAGTGAATTATTACTTAGAAAAACTATTCAAATTAATTTTAAGAGACTAAGATCAAAATTGGTACATTCAATAAAGTGCATTCATTCAATAATTTATTAGGAGATTCTTCTTCTTGTAACAAGATTAAATAGTGCACGAATAGGCCTGAAATAGTAGTTAAATATTTAAAAATACTTTAAAAACTTTCAAGATAACCTAGCTATGAGCACGGATATAATTAACATAAAAAATTATTATTAATCAGTATAACAAACCGCATTAAACATAACAAAAGTACTAAGGTAAAATTAGAACTGCACATTCGCATCTAATATATTTAGTAATGAAACGAAACATTTGACTAATCCTCGACGCATTGTTCATTTTACCACTTAGAAGATGTATATTATCTTTTTATGTAACATTTTTATGTTTCTCAAGAAATAAAAAATTAATTTTAAGAAACAAATATACGACCTTGATTCATTATTAGTTCAGTAAAAGTCATATCCTGAGGCTTCAAATAAAGAATGCTCTGGAATTGTTACACAGGTATGTGTTACAGAAATTCTTCGCCAGTGTTACAGAGGAATTCCTTTTTGTCTTGAAATAGTTTTCGTGACCAAACACACCAGACGCCCATTTCATTAACCCTCCTCCGAATAGAAGAGATTCACCCCATTAGCACAAACGACCCAGAAAATCCTTACCCAGCAAACACTTTTAAATGATTCTATGAACTCCAGTTTCGCTCTACCGCTTCAAAAACGTGAGGATTAAGAAAAGTAAAAGTAATGCGTAACAATGCGTCGAGGATTAGTCAAATGTTTCGTTTCATTACTAAATGTATTAGATGAGAACAGGTTCTTAAGATACAAAGATTCTTATTACAAAAATCTACCATTCTTCTTTATGAGAAGAATTTGTCGAGATTGAATAAAGCGTGTTATATGAAGTGCTGCACCTCAAACATACAAACAGACATATTTCTAATTAAATATTTTATTATTATAAGAAAGAAAATAAAATTGTGTTTGATAATATCTCAAAAAACAATGTTCATCAGTCAGTTTTGTTAATGTTTTTTTTTAGTTAGAACTTTACTCAATAAGTAGAAGAGCCGGGCGGTCTGATGGCCAATTAGCTAGCTCTCTGGCCTTTGATGCTTCAAGTTCGAATGCTGGCGGTGGCATGGATGTTTGTGAGTGGTTCGGAATCCATGTTAAACTGTAGGTCCCGGACTAATTAACCTTCGTGTGCATAAAATGACCGTAGAACGACAAACCAAACAAAATCCATAAAGAAACAGGATGTCTCATCTTGCTTCCTGTTCTGCACTGCCTCCTGTTTCTATGTGGAAGCGTTATTGGATCGCCAGACTTAAGTTGATGGAATGATATCTGTTGTCCGTAATCTTGCCGTTGAAAATAAAAAAGTACTAATCGAAAGCGGTAGTGTGGGCAACCCGATTGTAACTGAGTGTGGTTGGATTGAGATACTTGAGGTACAGATTGGAGAATTCACAGCTTTATTTACGAGCGCACAAACATCACATACATACAATTAGAGATATACAATATTTAACACATTTAAAGACACATAATTATAGATTCGTGGAAGGACTCTACTTCTAAGCCGAAAAACCTGAAACTCGGCTACACGCAGTGTTCGCGAAATGTACTTCCTCTCCGAGTGAGAGTCTGTTGGCAAAGTAATACGCCGGGGTTCGCTAAATATATTTTCTCGCGGGGTGAGATTATGAACTTAACGTTTCTCTACGGGAGTGCAGGTTGCTCTGTACTTCCTCTCGGGTGGCACCTGACGGCCAATTGGTTTGCACTCTGGCCGTTGGTACCACAAGTTTCAAGTTTGAATCCTGGAGGTGGCATGTATGTTTGTTAATGGTTTGGAATCCTCACGAAACTGTAGACCCCCGATCTAATTAGCCCAAAGTGTGCAAAAATGACCGTAGAATGACAAATCAAACCAAATTCTCTCAGGTGAGAGTCTCGCCGCCGACTGACCATTTCTCCTGAACGCCACAAGGGGGTGCTCTTGTCAGTGTGTAGAAGGAAGCACGGTTACAAAACTAAATTATGAATAGCATACTAATCTTTGCTTGAAAACTAAATTATTAAAACTTGATTCAAATACAGGAGGTATTGACACATTTTTAGCACGATTTCGATAAAGGTTGGGGAAACTTAAATGTTGTGAAATGAATGTTTTTGTCTACAGTATTTTATTCGAAATATAGAAAATCATCTGCTACTTAAAAATTTTTCTTCTTTCGAAGATGCATTTGAACAAGCTTTGGAATAAAGGATATGTATATGCACTTTCCCAAGATAAAAATACTTATTTAATAATTCAAAAATGAAGTAAAAACGCATGATATTAAAATTTCTAAGAGCAAAATAAGCAACATTAATAATCGGAAAGATAAAAACCGTCAAATAATATTTTTAGATGAAAAGAAGCCTCCCAGTGAATATCTAAAGGTTATGCACTGTTGATTATGAAGATACTGATAGCAACAGAAAATGCAACGATGCAGAAGGCAGGTGGAAAGTTTTAAAAATACATCTGCAATAATTAAACAAAGATTTACAACTTTTAAAAGCTAAAAAAACTTAACGATTTTTCAGATAAAAAAACAAAACCTAACTCGGTTTTTGCAGATGCATGTGAATGAAGACAGGGAATGGTGTCTTGTCCCATGAAAACTATGTAGCAGGAAATAAGCTTTAATTTATTGTGCACCTTGATAAAGCATGAATTTATCTAAATGGCTACAACAACAAGAACAATAACAACAATATCAAAAAGATATATTTATTGGATACGAGGAGAAATAGTGTAAACAACCAATTCTGTCAATGCAAATTAAATTTCAGTAAGAACTTTATTATTCTAGCAAATTAAAAAAAGGAAAAATGTTAAAAACAAGTCATTATACTCTCTGGTAAATTAGTTGTATCGTATATTTGCAAAAATATTCCATTTCGTATTCAAATAACTTTCAAAGAATAAAATTGCACTAAGACAAAACCATTAGTCATACTAAGAAATCTTCGCACTGCATTTACTAAAAAAATTGAGTACTGTATGTTGAGTTGAGTACACTTGTATACAGATATTATACAGATTTACACTTGCATCACTTGTATACAGACATGATACATGTATTTATACTTGTATCATTTATATACAGACATGATACAGGTATTCACACTTGTATACATATATGATGCAGCTCCTTACACTCGTATACATATATGATATAGGTACTTTACACTTGTAGACAGATATAATACAGTTACTTACACTTGTATACAGATATGATACAGTTACTTACACACACTTGTATACAGATATGATACAGGTACTACACGTACATACACTTGTAGTACAGCATATACTAAGTTCAGCATATTTCCGCAAAATCTCCTGACATTTCACTACAAAGACCAATATGAATTTAGCCCACTTAAAATATCTAAGAGTAAAACTAACACGATTGATGGACTCTGAAAAGTTGTAAAAGGGAACTAAATGCAATATTTCTTGAATATTTTATGACAAACATTTTTGTCACAGAAACCATTATAGATTCATAATCTATGAAGATCATCAGACATTTAAATCATAACTATTTATATTTTAAACATTGATTAAAAGTCGTTCTTAAAAAATATGCTAACATAGTCTAAAATTAGTATTGTATTTGACGCTTGTAAGCCCTTCTGCACACATTTTCTTTTTCAGAAAAAAAATAAAAAGACACTGAATATTTTGAAGAATTTTACGGTTTCAAATATAAAAGTTGTTTGAATAAGTCTTCTTCGATAAATACTTCATCTAAGAAGGATTACTTTTAAAAATTTTCATTGAAATTTCACAAATTATCTCTAGAAAGATAGGAAAAAATTTCTCCACAACTTAGACCAATTAAATTTCCATAGTAAACTTAAAAGAAAAGAAATGCTCGACTCGTGGCTCAGTGGCAACCCTCACTACTGATGAACATTATTGTGGTGGAGGTTCAATCCGCTGGCGGCTTTGTTGTCCAAGGGTCGTCAGACTTCTACAGCCAAGTCGGACATCCACCTACGGGTCCCTCCCTCACAGCAGATGCTTTCCTCTTTCCATGAGACCACACAGGTTCAAGGACTTGGTTTAGATGTTGCTGTCTACCAATTGGGATTAAAAACTGAGTTCTGGCGTATAAAACGCATCGTGTTTTTAAAATCTATTTCCAAAGAAAAGCAATAACATTTTATATCTTAGAAAATATGTTAATTTAGATTGTGAAAATCGATTTATGGAGATGTACAAGTTTTTTTTTTTTATGTAACAAATTGTTATAAAATTAACAAAGAAAAATCAGCGTTTAAAAAAATGTATGGTAAATTAAGTGTGAATAGTTTTTTTAATTAATTACTTAGCGAAGTTATATAAGCAACAGGAAATAGGCAACATGATAAAAAATAGAAAATGAAAAGAAAAAAATAATATAAAATGAATTAATAAGACAATATCTCTATTGCGTAAAGTGATGCAATCTTATAACTTTGCATGATTCTGAAATATAATTTAACAATTATCATCAGAACACCTATTTATTTCGATGTGTTTTGCTTTGTATTATATTGGACCAAAAATAATTTTATCAAATTTTGTTTCCGTTCACACGATTTCATACTTTAAAAAACCTCAATTTGGGTATCAGGAGCAATGATGAAAATTTAAACAGAATAAACACAAACAATTGTAATTATAATTTATCAGTGATGTATTTTATCAATAGAATTTTAGCCAAATTAACAATCCATAGAATAACTTTTATTAAAGTGATTTTTTTGCTAAAAAATAGGCTAAGGTAAAAAGTTGTTTCTTTTCGTCATATTTTTAAAATTATATCCTTTTCATATCATTTTAAGGGAAAAAAATGAAACATAAATTAAGATAAAATCATAATATGCAAATGAATTGCTTTATTTGTCATTCGTGAAGGACATCAGAGTTTCATCACCAATAAATTGTTTTGTATTTGAAAACATAATATTTTTATATAATTCATCAATATAGAAAAATTATTTTCATAAATAAGCATGCTGGTAAGTCATATTGATAAGTTACATAAGTTATATTGATAATATTGTATGATATATTTGTAAAATTGATTGTAATTTACCGATACACAAGTTATCCTGCATATCAACAGGAATTTTTTATAGAATAATAACAAAATATCTTTCACTTCAATCGCTTCCAAAAATATATCTTTTACATGAAAATATTGAAAGAAAAGTTATCTATCTGACGCACCACTGCTATCCTATGAACAGTTCATCAGAATAATTTGCATATATGTAAACTGCAAATGATCACTTTCTGGAATTATACTTTTACAAAGCGAATCAATCCAAAAACATTGTTAAAATACTAATGATCAATGCAAGTTTGAAAACTAAAATATCTATTAAAATTTTCTAAAATGTTTTTATCAAGGTAATTTTGGTCAGGGAGCGAATAATGTAATTAACAGTCCCTAGTGTTCATTAATATTACTAATTATTACCACTCCTATTCACCATAATTACTACCACTCATAAAGAAAAATTGTCATTTTGGATTACAATGACTATTGTAAGATCCATTTCTTTGAAAAAAAAAAAATAATCCAACATTCAAATTCTGAGTCAATACATGACGAATTTAATGAAAAACTTTATAAAGTAACCTTTTGATAGATGATCAACTCAAAACTAAAATATAGACATTAAGAGGTAGTAGTTGTTCAGAAAGAGCGGTAAGACTTGAACTCGTTTCCTAATGTTCAACATTTATATTTTAAAACTACTAAATAAAGTTGTGCTGATACGTATAGTTAAGTTCAAGTTTAAAAAAGAGAATTGCCAAAATTAACATATCGTGAACTTGGTTTACGAACTTAGTATTCAACCCTTACATAATTTGTCTTAGTTTTCAATAAGGAAGACACGTAAATGTTTTATCCTTTCTGAAATTTATAAGCGTTGTTTCTTTTCTTAAAGGAAAACCGTTATTTTTTCCTGTTGTAGAGTACAACAAGATTTATAAGTGCTGCATACATAAAATATTGATAGAAGAGTGGAATTTACGAGGTATCTCAGCACCACGTTTACAAACTCCTAGGAAAAAATAAGATAAAAGTAGAATAGAATTCTAGAGAACCCACATAGAATTGCTGGGTCAGAATTGCTTTCCAGACGAGGTAGATGGCATTACATTGGCGCTGAAATTCAGAGCGTTCTTGCAGATTATCCATTTCACGCATTGACGAAGCGGTAGTAGGGTTGCTGATCACACAAACATGAAACGAAAGGATTTGTATCTGGTTTACGAAGTTGCAGAGTGCAGCAGTCGAGCTACACAGGGCTTGTATGAGCAAAGAGGGCCTGAGAATGGCTGAGTGCCTAGTGCTCTGGCGCTCGGTGCCACAGGTTTCGGGTTCGAGTCTCGGCGGTGCCAGGAATGCTGGTAGTGGTTCGAAATCCGCTTTAAGCAGTAGGTTCCGGTCTCATATCACTGTACAGAAGCGTCACGGAACCAAGTCAGACTTCTATCTACGGGTGTTCCATCACAACAGAAGCTGCCTCCGTTCCTTCACCATGAGTCCATACGGGTTAGTGGGTTTGGTCTAAATGTTCACAAGTGTTATAAGACGCAACAATAACAACAAACAAGCAACGGTATCCGAATAGCGTACTTCCAGCCATGATCTCTTTGAACGTCTATATCAGCGGTTAGCTAAGAAAGGTTTTTTCCCAAAGAGTCGTCTTGAATCGCGAATGAACTGTACAGACTCCAGACATAGAGGAGACTGTACAAGATCTGGTCCAAGACTATCCAAGTGTAAATATGCTATCTACTTTGCATCATGCCAGAATATCTCATAATAGCATCTGGAGGCTTCTATATGGAGATGACATGCATCCATAATTCACCTTTGTTACAACTGACCATGTTATTTTTGTTGATATACATTGAGTAATGAAGTGCATATTCATTTACATGATGCTCTTTTCTTTCGGATGTTTTATGGCTACCAAGTCAGGAAAGTATTTCCGGTCATGTGTTGTTATGTATTCCAAGTCGTATAGGTATATACCACCACTTATAGATGTTTGCTAACCTGATGTTGAGACACTCTGTATTTCATTTAGGTACTTCTTGAATTTATTCGCAGGTTTTAATAAATTGGTGTAATGATTTTCTTATTGAAATAATTTTAAAATTAATAAATAAAAAAAAATAATCATGAAAATATAATTTAATGAGCCTATGCAGGGCGACATATTTTACTTGGATCCATCCAGAACTAAATATCATCTGTAAAAATGTTTCCAAGAATCTTTTGTAAAGCAAAGAGAACATTTAAATAATTATAAATAATACAAATTTTTCATGAATCTGCAAAAAAAAAATTAAAAATGAAAACCATTTACTAATAAAAATTTATTCATGCAGATTAATGAATAGTTTTATGTTAATATGTTACTTATTCACTATTCATTAATTCCCAATAAAAATTAAATATGGAAATATGAATTTATTTATTTACTTAAATTACCTATTTGCTTACTAGTAATAAAATATGTTATTCATTTGCTTTACATAAGAAATAAATCTACTTCAAAGTTATTGAACGTCGCTATAAATTTATTTATTTATGTTATACTTAGTGATAAATAAAAATATAAAAGAAACATACAAATTTACTCTTATCATATAATTACGTTATTTATCTCTAATTTACATGATATTAAACGATATTATGGTTCTAGAAGATCTTACCATGCTTTTTGACTAAAACTGTTTTAATTATTTTGAGGCTGTAGTCAACAAAAATAGTTGAATTCGACCCGTGGGGGACAACAAAAAATAATACTGTTAGGGGGTGATACAAACACATAGATCATAATAAATTGTACCATTAATTTTATAAAGTTTTGTGAATAAACAATATTATATTATTGCCATCTAAATTAAATTATATATTTTATGTATTACTTATTCCTCCAATCAAATTAGTTAAAAAGACTTGTCAAATTATAAAACATTTCAACTACAATAAACGTACTTCAAAGTTATTGAGTGCTGCAATAAATGTATTTATTTGTGTTATACTTAATGATAAATAAAATACAATAGAAACATACACATTTACTGTTATCATATGATCACGTAATTTATCTCTAGTTTATATGATATATGATTTTGATTTTTGATATTAGAAGATCTTACCATGCATTTTGAGTAAAACTGTTTTAGTTATTTTGAGGCAGAAGTCAACAAAAATACACCCCATGTCCATAAATTAAGGATAATTCAGAATCACACAGAAATTGAACTCTAAAATAAAATTTTCACCTGTAGAATTATCACACACATCTTGAAGAAAAAGAATATGCAAATTACAGGAAACCACTAGATGGCGCGGATAGTACGTCACAATGACGAGAGTGTAAGAGAGGGGGTATATAAGGAATGGTGGAAAAAAGAAGTAAAATTGTTCACAAGCGCTTTAAAAAGACTTTCAGTGCAATAACCGCATAGTTATGGCACAAAGGAAGCATTTGGATGATTTTAAGTGGTAGGAATTATCGGACGACTGGAATGTGGACGTACCCAGCTGGAAGTATCCGAGGAACTTGGAATCGCCCAGAGTGTCATCTCTAGGCTTTGGCAACGATTCCAAGATGATGGTGATGTGAGTAGATGTTACAGCACAGGTCGCCCCCGAGTTACAACGCCGAATGAGGACCGGTATTTAGCAGTTACTGCCAAAAGAAAACAGACGGAGCCCAGCATCAGACCTGTCTCATCAGCTCTCTTCAGCTACCGGTACGACAGTTTCAAGGCAGACCGTGTACGACGCTTAGGGCACATTGGTCTATGTGCTCGTAGGCCTGTCAGATGTGTTCCACTTACCGCAAAGTCACTGCCGCCTGCGATTAACCTGGGTAGAGAGCATGCATTGTGGACACCGCAACAGTGGTCTGGTGTGATGTTTTCCGACGAGTCCAGGTTTAGTTTGCAGTCTGATTCTCGACACCGTTACGGTGGTGCAGGATAGCTCGTTTGGGGAGGAATTATTCTTGGTTCCAGAACTGACCTGCATGTTCAGAGTGTAACGATGACAGGCCACATCTATCGGGATGTCATTCTGGAACAACATGTACGTTTGTTTCGGGGCGCCATGGGTGCTGAATTTCTGTTTATGGATGACAACGCCCGTCCTCACCGTGCAAACATTGTAGACAATGCCTTCAATTGGAGGATATCACCCGTATGGATTGGCCAGCATACTCACCGGACTTGAATCCAATAGAGCATGTGTGGGATATGCTTGGCCGACGAATTGCAGCCCGTCAACCCCCTCCACCTGTCAACCGGAACTTCGGAGGGCATTGCTTGATGAGTGGTGTAATATTCCCCAAGATCAGATTGATACTCAGCATTTTGATACGTCCGGGAGACACACCATATTAACCATAGGTTATACGTTTTTTGTAAATAGGTTCTTTTTCCTGTATTGCATCGTCCGGGAGACACACACTCCATATTAACCATCATACTAACCATGTTATACTGTTTTTTGTAAATAGGTTCTTTTTGAAATTTGCTTCAGGGTAAAATCGCAATTTTTATTAATTATGTCAAATATATAGCATCTTTTTTTGCTCTTTTACCTTTTGTTTAATAAATAGACTTTACAAATAAGTCAAATTTGTTTTGCTTCTGTCTCTTTTTTTTGCCTGAACGTCATTATCCTTAATTTATGGACATGAGTGTATTTGAATTCGATCCGTAGGAGTCAACATATAACTTTGTTAAGGGTGATAGAAACACATTGATGATAATAAATTGTATATTAATTTTATAAAATCTTGTGAATAAAGATTGTATTATTGTCTTTAATATTATATGTTATATTAAATTAACATTGTTATATGTTATATTAAATGTTAATAATGTTATATGCTATATTAAATTTTATGTATTACTTATTCCTCCAATCAAATATGTTTAAAAAGATTTTTTCAAAATTAAAAATATTTCTGCGACTTTAAACCTGAATAATGATATATACTATATTAAATATGTAAAAATCATTTTAATTTGCAAGCTAAACAGTAAAAAAAAAAAAAAATCAAATTACCGTCTTTTTCGTTTTTTCTATTATAATTACATAAAAAAGAGCCCTCAAAAAATCTTTAAGACGTCGATGGCTAAAGAAATTTTTTATCTATGTTCAAAGCCTTATAAAAACCGCCGAGAAATTTAAATTCAAGACTTTTTGGATGCCTAGCTTTTAAATTTAACTTTGCAATTTATTTTAAGTCAACGCCGAAAGCATTGGGATGACTCCGGCTCGGCAGCACATAATCATTTCATCCATCATATCCTCTAAGTTTTCTAAAAATTTACTACCCATTAAAAGACTTTCAAAATTCCCAAGTAATTTTACGAAATAAAACAAGCTGTCCCATTGAGCTCCCTAGCAGTTTACGTGCCGTTAAGAACTGAAATAGGTAAGGAAGGCAACGGCAGAAGAAAACAAAAAGGAATAGCGCTCTCTGTTAACCACTTTTTCATAACATGGCCGCATGTGAAAGAAACGCTATCTCAAAACTGAAAGAAACCGACAGTGATGATCTGAAAAAAATGCCATAAAAAAAGGAATGAAGAGTAAGTAACTTCTAAAGATACTACTTCTAAAGATACATATTAAACCATAATAATATGATGGAATAATGAGATAAAGATCCCTTTCTTTAGATTTGTAATGAAATGGACTCTCCTTGATCTACCGATAAACGCCGAATAATAACGAACTTCAAAGACTGTCATGACAGTGACTCAGATGCATTTATAGTCAGTTATCTAAGGGAAAGTTCTTGCAGACAATGAAAATCGAACTTGCAAACTGGTTTGTTGCGGGGAAAAATAAGTAAAAATTCGAAAGGATTCTCACGAGGCTTTGTTTTTCCAATTCTTTTGATGGTTAGGGTACTGGGGTTGTTTTCTTGGACGCTTGCCTGTCAAATGGTGCAGGAGGATCGTTTTAAATTTAATGGGACATCGTATACTGAATGTACTATCGTATTATCTTTTAATCGTATATCTTTTTTTTTCTATTAAATACAATGCAGTTCGTTAATGATGCAAATTATAATGACTAAGTTGAATTTTTATGGATTTAATCAGATATAAATTCAAGAATTTCATTTGATGCTTTTTTAAAGAAATACATTTCTGGGTTCAGTACTGGGATTGTTTCTTTGTCGCTTGCCTGTCAAATGGTGCAGGACGATCACTTTAAACTAATGGGGCGTCGTATGCTGAATGTATTATCTTTTTATCGTATATCTTTTTTTCTATTAAATACAATGCAGTTGATTAATGATGCAAATTACAATGATTAAACTAAATTTTATGGATTTAATCAGATATAAATTCAAAATTTCATTTGATACTTTTTTAAATCAAAAACGTTTCTAGGATTTTCTTTTCGTCTTTTTTTTTTTTTTGATTTGGCAAGTTAAAATTTAACTTATCTCGATTTAATAAAAAATATACTTCATTACATATAAATCTACATTTTGAATTTTTTAAAAGTAAAGTTACTCACGCAGTTGACATTCAAATTTTTTTCGCTTGCCTGACAATGGTACCTGAGGATCGTTTTAAACAATGGGGCATCGTATACTGAATTTATTATCTTTGCATCGTATATCTTTTTTATTACATACACTGCAGTTGGTTAATGATGCAAATTACAATGATTAAATTGAATTTTTATGCTATTTAATCAGATATAAATTCAAGAATTTCATTTATCTTTTTCTAAATGAAAAACGTTCCTGGAGTTTTTCTTTTTAAATTAACAAGTTAAAATTAAACTTACCTCGATTTAATGCCAGAAATAATAATTTTTAAGTAAAGTTACTTACGCAGTTGACATTTAATTTTTTTTTAAGCGTATGTTAGCACAAGTACATTTAATGCAATCTACAAAAAACAAAACCGTATTAGAATGTGAATATGATGGCTTAAAGTATTTATGCATCCGTATGTAAAAATAAAGATTCAAATAGATTAACACTGAAATATTATTTGTCTTATATTAATCAACTTAACATAGTTATATATAAACCAGTTTAAGATAGTAAGTATATATATATATATATATATATATTCAGAAAAGATTCAGCAAAAACATCGTTTTTTACTTTAAATATTTGCTCTCCTTCACATTTAACTTTGAAAGTCTTAGCTTATTTCATTTATTAAACATAAAATCTAAAATTGTTCGGATGTAAAAGAATTATAGGAAAGGTAGCTTAACAATCGAGTTTTAAACATAGCAAAATAGAAGCCCACATCTCTTTATTTTTATACATAATAAACAAACTCTGATTATAATAGTAATAATTCTGGAATAAATGTCCCTTTACATTTACAACATATTACAAGAAATTTATTTAAACTGTAACAAATATATAACATATAATAATATTTGAATGACGACACCAATGTAATCAGTAAAAGAGTCATTGATTTTAACAAAATCAACAAATAACCATCAAATCTACAATAACTTACAATATTTTTACTGATTTACAGCAAGTTTTACTTGAAAAATATAATTGAGAACTGCTTAAGACAATTTATATTAAATTGAAAACTCTTCTAGATATGAAAAAGCAGAAAATTTTGTTGCTATTCAGCATGCTTGCCCATCAATGAACTGTTCATTGTCCTTCACCGATCCCGTCGATGTGAAAAAAATAATAATAAAATAAAATCGTTAAATAATATCGGTACGTTTTCACACTATTGAGTTTTGTGGGCAAACAACAAAAATTTACCAAAATCAAAGTCTTTTTTAATTGTAAATACAATACACATACGTTATAATGATGTAAAAGTGGTAATGCATATTTTAGTTTATAGATCATAACATAATTTTGCAAGTTCGTTGAGTTTAATACTCAGACAGCTTTTGGCAGAATTTATGCCATTACAAGAATATCATCAAACATTCTCACACGAATATGATGCTCAAGCATTCCAACAACGCTAGATTTGAATGTATTATCATGAGAAACTCTTGAAGGACGATTCATAAGGATATTAACAATAGGTCATAATTTGCAGAGGCGTAGAATTTGTTGATTCGAACTCTAGAGAGTAAAACGCTTTCTTCCTATTTTCCGCTATTCAACAATCATTTACAGCACTACTCATTGCTCACTTATGGTACCCATAAAAAATGACGAAAAACTTTATATCACCTTCGGGCGTTAGGTTTCACAGAAATTCACTTATAAAGGTGCATCTATCGTTTTATTATTCAGTTATAGTTACAAATCAAACAAATAGTATCTTAACCTCTTGAAACCTCGCGTCCATTCTGAAGCAGATCTTTTTCTTTCTTGTGGAATTTGGTTTTAATGATGGAGAAACAGTAAAGCACTCTTCCAAATACTCGTGAATAGTACACACTCGTATTTCATTCAAAAAGCTAAGAAACACCTTTTTTTGCATCTACTTTATTTATTTTTTTTGGCATCATTACTAGTAATACTTGCTCTTATAAAACTTAGGTAGAATGTCCATCATATTATTCGAGTGGTAAAAAAATATATTATTATTGAAAAATAAATATATTTATTTTATTGTCATTAAAGATGTTTATCTCAAAATTGGTAAACAGTTTTAAGCAATTGTCTCGACCTCGAGAGGTTTATTGAGGATATATTGGTGTTGAAATTAGTCGATTATCACAACACCTTCTGGATGCGTTTTTCACATTAATATAACATATGATGTAAGGTATGCAATATATATATATATGTTATGCAACAGACAATTACGTTTTCTTGTCGAAAAATATGATAAAAAAAAAAGCCGTCGTATAAGTCAGTCAGTCTTGAAAAGAGTTACATGTAAGTGCTGATAAAAAAAAAATGCTTAGAAATTTCGTACATTTTGATTTCAAGACGTGGTACGTTTCTATGGCTTTAAGACGACGAATGGAAGAATCACTGTGTGCTGGCGTACTTGTCAACGTATTGAAGAACAGTTATTGCTTTTTTCTTCAGCGTTCATCATTCTTTAATTTCACGATTATGGAAGCGATTCATAGCCAGCCAAACAGTTGTCCAAGGGTTAGGACCTGTGTGGAAGATCGATATACTGCTGTTGTAGGAAAGGAAACAGAAAGAGCTTCTACACCCACCATGTGTGTAAGTCGAAAAACATATATGGTTGTAACGTCCCGTTGGTCGATATCTGACTCCTACTGGGTGCCGAAGGCCACACATGGACAAACTACACGCCCAGGTACATAGTTTTTGTGTACTTCTATCCATCTAGTTCAGAGGAGGCATGATTAATGTTATGTCGGCAACATATCAATTGACTGCATCTTATTGGATCAATGTTATATTCACGGATGAGTTGCGATTTGGCCTTCAAACAGATGACAAGCAGGATCTGAAAAGAATAAGTCACACACAATCAGCCCCAGAACATCACGCATTCCACTTTGGAATGCGTCATTATGGTGGTCAGGATTTCGTTGGGATATCACACCGACTTGCAAATCTGTAGACGGGGTTCTGGGACGGTTATCCTGTAGTGGATGAACTGAGACTTCACTGGGAGATTATACGCCGCAGCAATTGCTCCTGCTTTCATTTTAATGGATGATAATACGTGTCCGCATATCATGTGATCATCGACAACTACCTTGAGAATGAGGGGATTGCGCGTATGAAGTATTAACCGGGGTATTCACCAACTTTAATCCATTGAAAATTTTTGGGATGCCCTCGGCCATGTGGTATGTAAACTTTTCCCGCCCCCAGACACTCTCACAGAGTTGCAAACTGCACTACACGAGGAATTGTGATTAGTTGACTCTGCGGTGGTTAACCACTTCATGGAAGCATGGTCACATGCTGTAAACTTTGTATGCAGGAAAGGGTGCTCAGATACCCTATTAATGTCAATTTGAGCTTTAATTTGGCTTTCCAAATTTTTTTTGGCAAACTTGTTAATGACTCCATCTTATAACTTATAAAAACAATACAATATTGTTTTCATCTTTGTATGTAATTCTTTATTTTTGTTTCATGCATGAAATATATTTGAAATTTTTCTGTTGAATTTCGTGTCAATCAAAGTAGTACTTATCGAGTGTTTCGCATTTGCTACTGCTTGCTTAACTCTTGGCAGTGAATATATATATGTATATATATATAATGTATGATCGGTGATGGTTCAAGTTGTACGAGAGGTTTCAGGATGGCATAGAAAATTATTATTCACATTTTACATTTTGAAGACTATTTAAAATATACATGTAATCAAATTCCAGAATGCAACTAACATCCGTGCTTGACGCAAGAGCTCCACAGATATAACGATGTCAGAACATACTCTCTCACGATGAAAATTGTTTCATGACAAAACAATAATTATAAATTCTAACTCAAATTTTGAATTCAATTTTTGGTTTATTTTATTATCAAATTCTTGAATATTTAAAAACCTCTTAATTTTAAAGGCGCTGGCATTGTATTATTAATGAATCTCAGACACCATGCAGTAATTTTGTCCAAGATGAAAAGTTTGTATTTAACTCAAATTCGGACTTTTCATGGTAGCATGAACAAACTACAGTTCAGAAAGCGACTTGACTGTACTACAAACCTGACGATGAAATTCTGTTATAGTGTCTGGAGTTTAAAAACAGCCTTGATAATATTGAAGACTACCAAGTGACTACAAAGATTTTTATCAATGAAAATTAAAATTAACTGCTATAAATTAACTGGTTTTTACATTTATTCTTTGATTGATTGATTTAGCATTAAAATTGTATTGTTGCTTGTTGTATTGTAACAAATTGTTGGCATTTAAATGCATAAAGCATACATGTAACTTCTGTAAAACCGCAAAAATTATTTGCCATATAAGATTAATTTCAACGAAAATTATTTTCTGCTATTTTATAACTTTGACAATTATTAATTTTGTATTGCATAGTTAAATTAGAATTAAAAATTAACTGCTATAAATTAAAGTGTCATTTTTACATTTTATTTCCTCATTGATTTTTAGCATTAAAATATAGGCATAAAAATTGTTGGCATTTAAAAGCATAAATCGTGTATGTAACTTAACATAACACTGCAAATATTATTTGTCACATAACATTAACTTCAAAAAAATATTTTCTCTCATTTTTATAACTTTGAAAAATTATTACTTTTTGCATTGTATAGTTAGAATTATAATTAAAATTAACTGCTATAAATTAAATTGGCATTTTTACATTTATTCCCTCACCTTTGATTTAGCATTAAAATATAGGCATAAAAATTGTTAGCATTTAAATGCATAAATTGTTTTGCACATGCAACTTCATATAATACCAAATATTATTTGCCATACAGCATTAACTTCAAAAAAATATTTTCTCTCATTTTTATAACTTTGACAATTATTACTTTTGCATTGTATAGTTAAATTATAATTAAAATTAACTGCTATAAATTAAGAGGCATTTTACATTTATTCCTCGCTGATTTATTTAGCATTAAAATATAGGCATAAAAATCATAAAATTGTGTAGCATTTAAAATGCACAGATTATTTATTTTCTCTCATTTTGCAATTATTACTTTTTTTTTGGAAACAACTTAAATATAATTAAAATTAACTGCTATAAATTAAAGAACTTGCATTTTTTACATTTTATTCCCTCGCTGATTTAAGCATTAAATTCAAAAAAAAAAAATTATTTTCTCCTTCTATCAAATTTTTTGCCATAACTTAACTGATAATTATTATAATTACCTTTTGATATTGTATAGTTAGAAAAGGTAAACAATTTAAATTTACACTAAACATTCTTACAATTACTGGTTTGTTATGTTTTATTTTAAGTGGATTCTTATTTACTCAAATGAGTAAACATATGAGAGGATTGCTGTATTTAAAATAAACAAAAGAGCTTGATAAAAAACAAAACAAATTACCATTCCAAAACTACATAAAGAACTAGTGTTTAGAAAGTTTTTATCGTCAATATTATTATTTAAAAGGGCTGTATTCATTGTAATTTCATGTAAATTAGAAAAGGTTACATTGCAAAAAAATAAAATTGCAAAAAAAAAAAAAAAAAAAAAAAAAAAACTTGAGTATGATAATCAAAATATTTTTGGTTCATTATTTTTCTTTAATTAGTCTTTTCCCATCGTTAAAAAAAAAATTTCAAATTTTTTATTTAAATGAGATGGATTTTTTATAAAATAAAATTGCATTTCTTTATATTATCCAATTATTGTAACAAAAGATCTTCTTTATTAAAATTTCATTGTTCTTGAAATAAAAAGACACAAATAATTATTTTTTATTAAAAAATGTAGTATTATTATCCTGTTTTGCATTAGATAATTCACTTAGTAATTGTTAAAAGTTTTTCTTAAGGGTGTATTTTTGCTGTTTGTTGAAGCATGAAATGCATTTAATTTGGACAAGTTTGATAGCAAGGATTACCATTGTTTATTTACCATGAAATCCGTATAAACTTTTTTTCTTCGTAAAAATTTAAAAAAAATATATGAATAAATGATTTAATAAATAATTGTAAATTATAAACTAAATATTTAGAATTTTGTTAAAATAAGGAAAGTGATGTTTAATAAAAATAATAATGCTCAAATTGCTAATATATGTTGTAATAATAAACAACCGTGAGTGCCAGTTTGAAATATTCTAAATCAAGTGAAAAAAATTAAATAAAAAACTTTGAATTTTATTCAAAAATCTTATTAAATGCTAAGAATAATTTATAGAATAAAAATGTTTTCAAATAATATAAGGTAGCACAAATTAAAAATTATTAGTTACACACAATTCAAAGTTATTACATTCAATTCATTTCTAGTTACATTCAATTACTATTTACATTGAAAGGTACCATGCATTATAAATTAGTAGTTACACCAGTTAATTAATCTGTATACATAAAGTACATAAAGCTCGAGTTGTATTTGTGTGTACATAATTTTTTAACATTAAAACTATATCGAAGGACATAAAATTTTATTTCTTAATACTTTTATGGGTTTATTTGGTGTACATCAAAGAATACGAAAAATTTCTAATTAGTTGTTTTTAATTAAATAAAGAGACAGCAATCTTTTATAGAAAAATAGCGATAGAACGGAATTGATGAAGTAATTGTTTTCCTTTTTCTATTTATGTTAAGGTTTAATGATTTTTTTGTCCATTTCGAGATCTGCATTTTTCTTATTTCTTTGTGCATTTAAAGATCTGTTTTTATAAAATTTTTCTTCATCTTTCTGATGATCTGCTTTTTAAAATTTCTTTTTTGGATTGGATAGATCGACTTTTTAAAATTTTCTTTGTCCATTTGATGATTTGCTTTTTTTTTTTAAATTTGCTTTACCCATTTAATGATCTGCTTTTTTAATTTATTTTGTTCATTTAATGATCTGCTTTTTTTCTTCGTTCATTTTGAATCTTACAATCTTACATAGGTTTGAAATAGTTTTAAAATTCATATAATCAAACCCTTTTTTTTATGCAGTCCTTTTTTTCTACTTTTTGTGTGCGATAGAAATCCATCAAATGCATATTATGAATAAAAATTAATTAAAAAATAAAACAGCAGATGGCTGTGACAATAACTATGCAAATTAAAAAAAATCCAACAAATAGTCCATCTCATATTATATCATCCTATTTCCACGAATGTTGTTAAGTAGTGCTACATCGTTAGATTTGATATACATATTTTTTATGTGGAATTTTTTATGTAGTTCCTATTTAGCATAATTTTTTTTAACTGTGTTGCTAACAATATATTTTAGAGCTATTTATGAAGTTTCAATATACTTTTTATCTATCCTCCGCACTAAACAGGCTTGGCTGTAATTCTTTTTCATGCTTTTTCAAATTTGTCGTTTTGAAAAATTTCAAGTATTCAAAGATTTCCCTTCTAATGCCAATCGCGTAACGATATGTCTGCAATGAAACAAAATAATAATAATAATAAAAAGCGTAGAATGCAATTTATTATGAAATAATAATTTCGGTGTCCTATGTATGGAAATTTTATATCGATAGTAATACGATTGTTTACAAATATGAAGGTGAAGAAACGTAAAATTATTGGGGCGATGAATATTTTTATAAAATGTATAACATCCTTCTCTTGGAAATTTTTTGAATTCTAACTTTTTAATTTTCTGGAAAAAAGTATAACAACTGATACTGAATGGTGATATTAAACTACATCTACTTGTGATTAAAAACAGAGAATCTCTGTTATTAATCACAAGTAATCTTTTGAATTCGATAAATGTGTGTAAGACATTATGTCTATAGGGTTGGATGGTTTGACTTGATTTGTCACTCTACGGTCATTTCCTGCACACTTTGGGGTAATTAGACCGGGACCTACAGTTTAACGTAGATTCCGAACCACTAACAGCATCCATGACACCGCCAGGATTCGGAACAGAAGCCTGTGGTACTGAAAGGCAGAGCGCTAGTCAATGGCCATCATGCCGCGATAGGGTTGGAAGGAAGAGTGGAAAATGTGAGACTTCCAGATACCGTGCGGCCTGATGGCCAATGTGTTTAGCACTTTCGCTTTTGGTAAAATAGGCAAAAGGCCAAATCCTGGCGGTGGCATGGATGTTTGTGTGTGGTTCGTAATCCACGTTAACGAGTAGGTCCCGTCTGTTAGCCTAAAGTGAGCAAAAAATTACCGTAGAGAGACAAACCAAACCAAGATACCATAGAGTGACGATACTCATTAAAAATTATAGTTCACCAGGTTCGTACTCTTGCGTTTTAAAAACAAAATGGTTTCTTATTCTTCAGTATCCCCAGAAGTCCTGAAAGGTTCGTTGCTGCCCTAAAAATGGATAAAGTATTAATAAATAAAACTGATATAGATTCTTTAAATTCATGTCAAACGGATATGGTTTCTTATTATATAATATATTTGAAACATTCTAAACAGTAGAGCATCGCTGATTCTAATGAGAATAAGCCTATTTTTAAAATAATGGTAACAAAAAAATATTTCGAATCTATTGCATGTTTGAAGGTCACAATTTCAAAATTGATATATATTTTTGAAAAAACCCAACTAAATCTTGATCGTTCAACCATAGAACCGTTCTTAAAAATTCGACAACTGCTGATGCATAGCAAAAAGAAGCATCAAAATCTTTCCTGAGGACATTGTTTTGGAATTTGAAAAGTTGAAATAACGGAGAAATAGATTTTTACTTCTATGTTCAAAAGAAACAAAAAGAACGTTTTCGAGAAGATGAATTTGTGTTTTTCATGATTTCCATTAGAAACGTTAACAATCAATTCAAATGATTTTTATTTTTAACTTGATTTTATTAATGTAAGTTAAAAGAAGTTCAATGTAATTAATTTTTTTTTTTTGAAAATGATAAAAGTTTTGTAATGATAAACAGATTTATTCTAACTACGGATATATTTAGACAATAATTAAATTTAAAACATATTTATTTCAATTATTCTATATAAAAGATAAAACACGAACAAACGTTTCGATCGAGTAAGATGAATTTGTGTTCTTCATGATTCTAAAAGAAACGTTAACAATCAATTCAAACGATTTTTATTTAACTTGATTTTGTTAATCTAAGAAAAAAAATTTATTTATTTAAATTTTTAAAAAATGATGAAAGATTTTCTAATAATAAACAAATTTATTCTAACTACTGATATATTTAGGCAATATTCAAATTTCAAATACTTTTATTTCAATTATTTTAAATTCAAAGAGACAGAACACAAAAAAACGTTTCGAATAAGATGAATTTCTCTTCTTCATCCTTTTATTAAAAACGTTAACAATCAATTCAAACGATTTTTATTTAACTTGATTTTGTTAATCTAAGAAAAAAATTTGTTTATTTAAATTTTTAAAAAATGATGAAAGTTTTTTTAATAATAAGCAAATTTATTCTAACTACGGATATATTTAGGCAATATTTAAATTTAAAATCTTTTTATTTCAATTATTTTATGTTCAAAGGAGACAAAACACGAAAAAACGTTTCGAGTAAGATGAATTTGTCTTCTTCATTATTTCTATTAGAAACGTTAGCAATCAATTCAAACGATTTTTATTTAACTTAAGTTTATTAATGCAAAGTAAAAAAAAATATTATGTATTTAAATTTTTAAAAATGATAAAAGTTTTTGTAATAATAAAAAAATTTATTTTAACCGTGGATATATTTAGGCAATAATTAAATTAAAAATATATGTATTTCAGCTGACAACGAAGACTAAATAAATATTAAATCTCAGCATCAATTGATATTCAATTTTTTTCGTATGGCTATCATCTTTAACATCCAATCACTTTTAATATTTCAGCATGGATAATTAAAATATAAGTGGGTAAAATAAGTTAAATTTTCATTTATGAAACATAAGTTGTATCTTGATCTTGTACTAAAAATTAAAATTTACGTACAATATTTTATAATTTCATACATCTAAATTCGTAAATACTTACGTTTCTAGAGTTTGAATTAAGGGGACATAATTACGTTTAGCTTCAAAAACTGATATTTTAAATATATATTAACAAATAATTTTGATTGTTATGAACATATTAAAACAAACCGCATTTAAATCAGACGAAAATGACGGCAACAATAACAAAAAATGCAAATGAGAAAAGTGACCTTTTAATCTGCCATTTAATCTTCAAACTTGATTTTCATACTTTCCTGCAAGATTTTTAAAAAAAAAATTACCACTGCAGAGGGTATACAATTAGTTTTACTTTTGTACATTTATTCTGTGAACCTCGGTAACACTAATAATACAAAATATTTTAAGCGCGGTAAATACTAAATATTTTTAAAGATTTCAATTTTTTTTTGTGAATTTTTATTTTTTTGTAAAATAAATATATGATAGCTTTAAATCTTTAGATTTGCAAAATAAAATTGTTATTTACCTTCTATTTGATACAAGAATTTAACTAAGAAGTTTTAATTCTGTGATTTATTTGTGAACCTCAGTAACGTTAATATTAGCAATATATTTTAAAATATAGCGTGATAACTATTAAATATTTAAAAATTTAAATTTGTTGTATAATTTTTTAATTTTGTAAAAATAAATATATAGATTTTAAATCTTTAGCTTTGCAAAATAAAATATATTTTTTGAAAAATTTAACTAAGAAGTTTTAATTCTGTGATAAATATTAAATATTTAAATAAATTTAAATTTGTTGTATAATTTTTAATTTTGTAAAATAAAATGAAAAATATAAAATAAAATTGTTATTTACCTTCTATTTGATACTTTAACTTTTTAAATCTTTAATGTTAATATTAGCTATATTTTAAAATATAGCAAACTATTAAATATTTAAAAATTTAAATTTGTTATTTAATTTTTATTTGAAAATAAATATATGAAGCTTTAAATCTTTAGCTTTGCAAAAATAAAATTGTTTTTTAATTCTGTGATTTTATTCTGTGCTTTATTCTGTGAACCTCAGTAACGTTAATATTAGCAATATATTTTTAAAATATAGCGTGATAAATATTAAATATTTAAAAAATTTAAATTTGTTGTATAATTTTTAATTTTGTAAAATAAATATATGATAGCTTTAAATCTTTAGCTTTGCAAAATAAATTTGTTATTTACCTTCTGTTTGATACAAGAGTTAAATTAAAAACTCAATTCACAATTCTCTACTTTTATTCTGTGAACCTCGGTAACGCTAATATTACCAATATATATTAATATATAGCGTGATAAATACTAAAATTTTAAAAATTTCAATTTCTTTATATATTTTTTTTTTTGTAAAAAAATATATGACAGCTTTAAATCTTTAGCTTTGCAGAATAAATTACACATTGTACATTTAAATTGTACATTATATCTTCCAATAGTATATTGCAAGAAATAATGGATAAATGTGTTGAAATTTTTTTATTTTTTTTTTTTTGTGTACATATTTTTTGTTATTTTAAAAATATATTAATTAAAATATAAAAAATTGAACAAATTTCTTAAATTAAATAATTAATCATAAAACATGTCAAAGTTTTATTTTAAAATAAGTAATACCTTATATCTGATTTGTAAAAAGGATGTTAAAAGAAACAATTTTCGATTTTAAAGGCACTATGTCCTCTTAAAATTCTTATATGTAATTTGGACAAAACAACTTTATTTTTTACTAAAATTTTTAAAATTATGATTTATTTTACAAAGGATATATATACTTAACCTGCAAGGTATGGTATATACATAATCGGCTTTCTTTTAAAAAGTGTTTTTCATTGATTTCTTTCCACCATCAATAAAAAACAGCACCCTAATAATGTGCAACAATATATTATGGTCTATCTCGTCTATGCTTCGGTAAACCACTTAAGATTTCTTACAATCACCAACCACTCCAAAAAAACTCAATTTTGATGTGATTCAAAACCTCAAATAAACTTTTGACTGATATATCGCTTTACGAGTCCTCGATGTAATATTCACATCAGAAAATAATGACAGTTTTCAAGACAGGTAAAAAAAACTAGAAAAAAAAAGACATTTGAATCCTTGTTGTTTTTTCCTACTTCGTCGGTCGAACAGCGGACTATCACCTCCATCGTCAAGTGTGGTATTCTTTTTTGAAAAAAAATCACCATTTATTGACAGGAAGCGGAATGCTGCCCTCAACAGAAATATGACCTCACGTCGAAAAAAGCCGAAAAAGAAAAAAAAAGAAAGTAACTTTTGGAAAAGTTTAGCGAGAAATTTACCTGTGATGCAGTCGAAGCGCCCTCTGACTCGTGTCTCGTCTGAGCGTCTGAATCGCAAACTTCACTTCGTCAGAAGATTGCCTGCAAAGCACATGCAGCGGTTAACTTTTGCTCTTCCTCTTCTTGGGATTTGTTCATGCGGCTTGTGCCGGTAAGTTTCAGTTGGAAAATCTTTTATCCCTGCTGTTTAAAAAATGAATTTTTAAGTCAGCGAACCAAATATGGGGTAATTTATTTATTATAAAATTAAATTAAATAATTCTTTTTTAATTTCTAGATTATATTGCATAATTTCGTGCCATCATTATTTAATTCCGATCTTCGTTTAATAATGAACTTTCATCTTTATCTTCGTGTTTAGATTTTTTAATTAAATAATTTTTATAATTCCTTACAATATCTTATTTATATTTTCCAATACCATCAATTTTACAATATTTTCTAATACAATCAATTTTCCAATACCATCAGTTTTCCAATAGTTTCCAATACCAGCAATTCCATACCATCATTTTGGATCCCTATTTTCATTTAATTATTCAATTGAATCCTTAGCATCCATACTTATCTCATTTAATTAATTTTTTAATGAACCAAATCAATTTTGTCAATAATGTTCTTTATTACGTTTACATACTTATTTATTATGTTTTCATATTTATTTAAAACCAATATGATAGTAAATTGTATACTTCATTGTATAATAAAATTTTCAAGTTAGTTTGTATCCTCATTCCTTTCTTCCTTATTACGAATAAAATAGATTTCCCTATTTTAAGCAATGGTTTTCAAAATTAAATAAAATATCCGAACAAAACTGTTATTAACACTTAACTAATTTCAACCGACGTTTAATTAATAAAAATTTGTGAAAACATTTTTTAACAATTTAAATAAATATCAAAATAGTTTTTACTAGGATTATTAAAAATTATCTACTCATACCTCGAGAAATAAAATAATAAATTTATGAGAATCACAGATTGAACTTCTTTCTCAAACGCCATATATCCTAAAAAAATATCGTGTAAATAAATATTTATAAGAAACTTTTCTTTAATTTTAATATTAATATAGATAAAAATTGTATATACACTTCAATACGGTATAATATTTTATACCGTATTCTTAATGCAAGTGCCATAAATTATTATATTATATTTGGTACATAAATTGTTAAGTTTTTCATTATTTGATAAAAATCAGTAATTTTAGGATTAGTATGTTTCCATTTATACATGGATGGGTCTCGTTTTCCATTTATGTATACCCATCAACGGTTGACGATAATCCGATATTGCCTTCTGGAAGTATTTTAGAGGAACTGTTCCTCATTTGTGACTCTTATGGAAGAAAATTCCAAAATTCCCACTTAAACAGTGATGCGAGATGCATACTCACGTTATCAAAATTATCAAAGTCTTCTCATTTCTGAAAACTGTGATTGCATTGAAGGCCACAATTTGATTCTTATCTGAACGCTGCTGCATATTAGCTGTGGATATTACCAAAGAGCCCTGAGTAAAGCTACGATTAATATTTATTGTTAATCGTTATAGATAATTCAATAACATTTTAACAAATTGCCTTTACCTACAATTTTGGAGAATTAGCTTTTCTAAAAATATGTTGTATTATAGCATATCCCCATATTTCTTTTATCTATATATTGCTTTAAAAAACATTACAAATTTTATTTAAAATAAAGATGTTAATTCTTTCATAAACTGGAAGTTGTTTAAATCATATATGCATTGATTTAACTCAATAAGATTGAGGTATTTTTTTAATAATTACTAAATAGGTTAGATATATTGATTCAGACAATCTCTTTAATTTATTTTCAGTTATTTATTAAAAAAACCCTGAAAATTAAATAAATAAAATATAACGATTGGTTTTCTTAAGTGGAGAACCTCCGGCTCAAATCATCTTAAATTTCCGTAGTTTCAATTTTAATTTAAATAATTTTCGTAATTTAATTTTAAATTTCCTTAATTTATCGTAAAAGCAGTGAAACATCAGACTCTACGTAATAGCTCACTTGATTTCTCCATCCCATAAGAATCGTTATAGTTCCAGTCTGAACTTTGGCTTCCTGCAGGCATGGTGTGGACTAACTGCTGCCGCTCTGAGCATATCGAAACGTAACGGTTTTGCTTGAAAATGTATCGTGGCAAGTTGTTAATAGCTACGAATTTTATTAGAAATATGTGTTATATGCATGTGATCGTCTTAAATGTTGTTATGTAAATAAATATTAGTTAATTGAACTTCAATCTTCTACTCACAAGAACTTGGTCATCATGTAATATCCAGCGTTCCTTTTGAAATAATTGAAATTTTAATCTTCTGTCGATGCAAAAGAAATGCGAGATAGCCAAGGAACGTTGGGTGCTTTAAAGCAAATATATACGCAAAACAGTAAAGAAACTCCAAACAGTTTTTGCAAAACTCATAACATCTAATTAAAAAAAATACCCTATTATTTAAATTGATTGATAAAAACAGAACATATACAATCTCCTATTTATTAAAATATTTTATTTAATGTTTCAAAATAATAATCTAAAAAACATCATATTTCATGCTCCAAATATCGTGTTTAAATATCAAAATTCATAAATAATTCATTAAATTTTTATCGCTATCATTCATAATGTGGATTAATTGCTGAAAATAAAAATTTTCAAATAATTCATTCTATTCTATTTATTCCCATCTTTTTATGTTTACATAAAAAAATTAAATAAAAAAAAAATGCGAAACTGCTATCTTAATAATTAACTTTGCCATGCTTCAATAATAATCACTCAGGAAGCTAAACAATTCTCGCTGAGTTTTCACTGTCTCCATTATGTTTTGGTTACATTATAACAACAATACCACTCTAATGCATTTAAAGCAAACGCATTCAGTTGATCATATAACGCAGACAGAGCTTCAACGCCAGTCAATTATCATCATTCGAAGTTTTTCCTCTGGAACGAACGGACACGTGCATTTTTTTTTTTTCCTAACGCACATCATTTTACCCATGATTGTTCGAGCAGTTAAGCTTTTCCGTTAACAGAACTCACAAGGTCTAGATGCATGGTCGAGCATTTTAATCGTCTAGCAACTACTGAATACAATAAAATCGTTCAACCTACAGGCGTAACTGTTATCGAAAAATAGCTTGGAATTCGATTTTTTTTCCGATAAACCATAACTACTGAATATGTTTATTTCTCAATATATTATTGAAAGTCGTGTTTTGGCTGCATTTTTGCATTATTTACCAATTTTACTGGTATCATTTGATAAATGTCGCGCTAGACTGACTACCTGTTTGTATTTTTATTTTAGACTGTTTGACTTAAAATCTCTATTAAACTGAAATTTGGTTGTATTATTTTTAAAGCTAGTATTAAATCTAAGGCTCCAAATTAAAAATGGCGAGGGGGTTAACATTAATTGGGCCAACATTAATTTGGATTGGCTAGCTCAATTCAAATTAATGCTGAATTGCATTTACCCTATTGTAATAAATGCAATCCAACATTAATTTGCAAACCTGAGATTTTTATGTACCCATCTTATTTGTTTCTTATTTCATCGACATGATGCGGCATTTGATAAACATTATTAAAAAAACTAATCTGTGCAGTATTAACGGCTTGAGATTTTAAATAACTAATTTAAATAATCTAAATTTGGTTTTATTATTTTTAAAGCCCGTATTAAATAATGGCTATACAATCCACGGCTCACCAATTGTAATGAATGCAGCCCAACATTAATTTGTAAACCTCCCGAGATTTTTATGTACTGATCTTCTTTGTTTTTTACTGTATTATTAGAAGATATGACCCGGCATTTGGTAAATATTATTAAGAAAAACTGATTTTAAAATAATTCAGCTTAAATAATATAAATTGGTAAATATGGTTTTATTATTTTTAAAGCCCGTATTGCATTATGACTATACAATCCACGGCTCACCAAAATAATAAGTGCAAGCCTTTTTTGTAAATCTGCGGAGATTTTTATGTACTGATCTTATTTGTTTTTTATTTTATAACTAGCCGATATGACTAGCATTTTTTTATATTATTACGAAAAACTACTCTGTGCAGCATTAGAGGCTTGAAATTTTAAATTAATTCGCCTTAAATAATATAAATTGGCTAAATAAAACAGTTATTTTTATCAAAGAATTCCCAATAATGCTTTTCTTTTTACTAAGTTATTAGTATTTAACTTTAAGAATAAAATTTGGGCTGCAAATCTTCTACCTTATTTTTTTATGGCAACTTAACTAATGGTTCCAGTCAGTTTTTAAGGGACGCCAAAGAAATAAAAAGCTTCGGAAACCTTGGGCATTGGAGACTTTTGCAAAGCCTTTACAGTGACCAAATTTTGCAAGTTTGAAGTCCTCAATTAAGTAAATACATGCATACCTACAAATATATTTTTAAAAATATAAATGCATACGATATATAAAAAATATAGAATATAAATAAATATAAATACTATATATTTATTTTTATATTATATATAAATAAATATAAATACATACAATATATATAAATACATTTTTTTAATTATATTTCAAAATAACGTTAAAATTTAACGTTACGTCTGTGTAATGATATTTTTAAACCGCCTATTGAATTCCGCCGGAAGCAATAAAGTATTTTTAAAATGTGAGGTTAAAAGTTCATAAGATATCTTTTTATTTTACATAATTCCTATGTAAATGCAACGGTTATATAAAACACTTAAACACATTCACTTGGAAAGCAATTAATATTCCTAACTTCCGCAGTTTTCGCCGTAGTAAATTCGTTTTATGTCATCTGATTAGCATAAAAGTTCCAGTGTTGCCTGAAGTAAGTTTCAATTTCCCCAAACACAGAGTATTGTTGATTCTTTTTCAATACTTGCAATTCGTGATATGTTAATTCATGGAAGATAGGCAACTTCTTAAAAAATCTTTTAATTCGATAGTTTTGGTTGGTTTATTCCTTGGGATTTCAATACTGGAGATTGCAAAAACTCGTTTTATTTCAATTATTTATGCTGTTTAATCACATGCCATAAAATGTGCAGTAGACATTTTAAGATTCGACATTATTAGAAGTGACGTTCAAGTCAATGCTGACTTTCTCTGTCATATTACCTTTGACCGATTTCATAAATTCGATGACATATTTAATATGGAATTCCACATGATTTTTCTCATACTAGGCAATATTCTTCAAAAATAAGCATAAATTCTAGGAAACACTTTTATTGCGGTTAAATGATAAATTATACTTTATTCACTACTTTTTGCCGTATCAATTTTAAATATTTTCGTTTTAATTATAGTATGTTCTGTAAAGTACAATATGCTACAATCACAGTCAAAAATAGAGCCAAGCAACATAGTCATCGATTTTGCATATTAGTGAATCATACTTAGCATAGTTTTTTTAAATAATTAAATGATTAATTAAAATAATTTATTCAGAACTTTTTTTCTATAAAATTTAAAAGAAAAAAAATAATTTTAAATGAAACTCCGCATGATTTTTCTCATAAGAGGCAATATTTGTCATAAATAAGTGTTTCCTAGAATTTTATGGCGGTTAAATAATAATTTATATTTTATTCTGTACTTTTTTTACCATACTAATTTTAACTATTTGCTTTTTAATTACACTATGTTCTGTAAAGCATACTATGCTACAATCACAGTCTCACAGTTGAAAATAGAGCCAAGGAACATGTTCATCGATTTCGCATACTAGTGAATGATACTTAGTATAGTTTTTAGAAAAATTATTAAATGATTAATTTAAAAATTTATTCAGAATTTTTTTCTGTAAAATTTAAAAGAAAAAACAATTTTTTTTTTATTTATCTAGCAAACCTGTATTTGTAAAAATAATCATGCTTATGTAACTATTTTTGTATTATAAGCAGCATCTGATTTGTATAAGGTCGCTATTTTTCTTGAGTTAATTACTCCGTAAAATCATTTATATTTCGTTGGTGATTTTAAATTATATTGAACATGTTATAAGATATGTGCTGTAGAAATAATCGAAATTTTTTACACTACTATTAAAAATATGATTTCGTAAATTTTTTTTTTTTTTTTGTTAGAAAAATAAGCTGTTCTTTACAATCAATCAAAAGTCGTTCTTTCCGTTTAGTATATCAAGAGCAATCAGTTATCTGAAATGTAAACGTAAAACAGCCCTAATAATTTAGGTAGCAGATATAATATATTTACTAACCTGAACTATCATAATTTATTTATTATGTACCTGCTCTGAATATTTCACTAGTTAAGATTCACCTCTGCATATTAATGTCTACAAAGGATAGATAATTATACCATTCGAGTTGATATTCATTATCCGAATTGACCTTTACGACATTCCTTATACGAGTTAACCATTTCTTTATTTAGGAACAGTTTTTTTTATCAGTAACATAAAATGTATTTAAAGTAGTAATATTGATAAATTTAAGTTGGGAGAATTTGATAAATACACCAAAGGATTTTAATTGCTGATAAAGTCAGAATATAGATAAAAAAATGAGATAAAAATAGAATAACTTTATTAGTATAAGATTTTATATTGCTTATTCTTTTTTAAGTATGAAGCTTAAAAAATAATAACGATATTTTTGTTATTTTTTTTTTTTTTTTTTAAATTTAGTAGGTTAGTAACTAAGAGAAAGTATATATGGATAGAATATTAACTTTTGTCTGGTGGACTGATTTCTACATGATTTTTTTAAACATTCTTGTGTTTTCACTAATTTATTTGTAAGAATAATATGATTGTAATATATTTGTAAGAATAATATTTTAAGAGAAATAATATGAATATTATTAAAAAGAGCTGAAATAAATCGTCTCAGTTTCAGAAATTATATTTCGTTGTCAGATCACTTTTGAATCAGTTTTACGAGCTCTATTAATATTTGATTAATATTTTAGAAGTAGTTTTAAGTGAAATTTGTTTTAGAGATAGCAATAATTTAAAAAATAATAAGTAATAATAAAAAAATTATGAGTTCACATGATAGGTTTAACAAAAAAAAAAATTGAAAGATATTTGAAAAATGAATATTAAACTTAAATTAGTTAATTAATTTTTAGAACAGACAAAAATATAATTCAAAATATTTTTTTAGTATTTTTTTTAATATTAGAAATAACATGCTCTTTCTGATCATAACATTTATAATTTTCCTTAAAAATTTTACAAAACTGATGCAGGAAATAATTATACCAAAATGTTAGAAAACAATTAAAAATGCATGTAACCCGCCAAAAACTCAAATCAGTTAAAAGATATAAGCACTACAAATGCACTTAAATATTCATTATTTCAGCTAAAAACCAAAAGAAACTTTTCAATAACAGCTTTTTCTTAACTGTCTTCTTTAAATATCATTAGCGATATCATCTAGTAAACAACAATTTAGCGATAAATTATTATAATAACCATACATTAAGTATAAGATTTTAATTTTTTTTCAAAGCAAATTAAAATAGTGGTTTTCTTTAATCAATTGAACTGAAAATGAAATACTTCAACAAAAATTGAAAAAAATATTGCTTAACCCTTTATTTCTCACTGTTTTCAATTTGTAGAATACGAGTAATGAATAAAAACTCTAAAGAAAATTTACATAAAATGATTACTATTATTTTGTTAAATTTATTTATTAAAATTATTTATAATATTCATTAAATGGTTGTAAGTATATCCTAACCTCTATTTACGCGATACATAAGTTCCATAAAATTAGCGTAAAGAGAATTACTGATTCCACTATTAATTTTTACAATCAGTTTCTGACAATATAGGATAAAAAATATGAAATTAATTATTCTGACAATATGAAATTAAAAATTTCTCAATTAAAACGAGATTTCACAAAATCCTCATAATTTTCTTCAATTACAAAATTTTACCAACTTAAGACTTTGTGTTGCTCTTGTAAAATTAAAAAGATTGCATACAAAATATTTTTGATAGTCCATCAAAAACATTTCGCATAAGAGGCTTAGACCAATAGTTATGGCTCATTTTTAGTAGGTAGTTAGGTCATCAGATCTAATGGTAGTTCAATGCTCATTAATTTCTAGTTTTTTTGTCTGTCTTACTTGTAAGAACCTAAGGCAAAAAATATATAACTTCTTCTTTTTAAATGGTTATTGATGTTTAACATATTGAGAAAAAGAGCCTTAATTATAGTTTCAGTGATTCTGAGAGCGGTTAAGATGAAATTATTGCGTGATCAACTGCTTCATACACCCTTCTCCTCTGAAAACTGTAATAAGACTACGTCGCGTGTAGTCCCTTCGTTAAACTACCGGATATCATGTGGTTATTCGGGATTCTTCGAAGTATGTGTTATTAGTATCCGTTAGATTAATTGTGCATGAAATTTGTTCACTGAACATTTTATTCCTGACCTTAAAGTTATTGCATGTACAGCTGAGCTCCTTTCAATGATCCGCTTAATATTATTTATTTTTATTTTTTTTTTTGTTGAAATTATACATAAAATATGCCTTGTAAAATAATTATTAGCATTGTTTACATATTTGAAAATTTAAAACATTCTAAACATTGGAAGAGTATTTACCTTAAATTATAAAAATAAAATCTGATTTAAAATAACAGGAAATTGAACGAATGATAAACAAGAAACATTATATTGGCTTGCCAAAATTAAAGGGTTCTTTTAGCGCCAAAATTCCTTCCCAAGGCAGACACTATCAAAATTAAACACCAATTTTCCAATTTCCAATTTTTTGTACATATATATTTTGCATAATTTGAAATCATACATAAAATATACCTTTGTAAAACAATTATTAGCATTGTTTACATATTTGAAAAATAAAAAAATTCTAACCATTGAAAGAGTATTTACCTTAAACTATAAAAAATAAAATCTGATTTGTAATAACAACAAAATAACAAGAAATTGTACACCAATTTTCCAATTATTTATATATATATTATTTGAAATCATGCAGAAAATACGCCTTGTAAAACAATTATTAGCATTGTTTATATATTTGAAAAATTTTCTAAGCCTCAAAAGAATATTTACCTTAAACTACAAAAAAAAAAAAAAAAGAAAAAAAGAATCGTATTGAAATAACAAAATAGCAAGACATTGAACGAATGATAAACAAGAAACATTATATTCGTTGCTAAAATTAAAGGGTTCTTTTAGAGCCAAAATTCCTTCCTAAGGCAAAACACTCCCAAAATTGTACACCAATTTTCATAAAGTGCCAGTATTTTATCTTTTATACTTTTTTCATCGATTCAATTATGGATTTCATTTTTCCAGTATCTTTTGTACGGTAAACTTTCTTATAACTTTATTCTCTCTTTCTAAGAAACTGAATCAAGTAATTTCATGCTATGCCTTAAGATGATATTGCAATTGAAATATTTAATTTATGCCCATGGCAGAAGGTGTCTTTAAATCCTTTCACTGATTTATTTGAGAGTTGTAATTTATTATAGGGCAGATGGCAATATTTTCTTCAATTTATCATTCTGTATTTCATCTATATTATTACTAGAACTGGTTGGACTCTCATATCCTTGGGCCATCTACTGTGGTTGAAATAGTCTTTGCCAATTTTATTTGGATCTACCAAGAAACGTTATAACAGAAAGTAGTTCTTCGAATCGGGTGAGTCAAATGGTGGTTGAAGGTCATCCAAGGTCTTTTGAAGTTAATAAACACTAAATCTGGAGGTTAAACAATAATTTTAAATGTGTTGGAATCCGCGTGAGAATTTTAATAATTAGTATACTTTTAATAATTTTAATATTAGGATTTTTCTCGATATGATGTGCAAATGCCGGAAAACTACTGTCATATGAGGATTTTAAAATATTTATGAGGAACATGATATTATGAGTGGTGTTCATGGAATTTTAAATGCCGTTTCTACATAGAATTTTTGGAATAAGGACTTTTTACTAAAATCAAGATGGATTTTTTTATTTCAATTTATTATTTTATTTATTTTATTATTTATTTATTTAATTATTTCAAGATTATCAATCTTGGAAATAATTACAATGCATGATAATTATTATGTAAACTTTTTTTTTAAATAAGTTTATATAAAGAATAAATTAAATTAATAATATTTAAGTTTCAATAATAATAATAATATTTAAGTTTTAATAAAATCAATAATTAAGTTTTTAATATAAAGTTTTAATTTTGACTAAAAATCTTAACAAAAAATGGGCATTTTGTTGTGTCTGAAGAAATTACTAATTTTTTAAAAGTAACATCGATTTTTTATTTACACAGTCAAAACAAAAATGGTTCATTTCATAGATATTGCACTAATGGCATAATCTAAATCTATCTGTATATATCAGTCATTAAAAATTTAAATGTTTTGCTGAGTACGAATTTTTTAAATTTTCTGCAAACATTAATTAAACTTTGCTAGTTATGATTATGGAAATTTCAAAATAATAATAAAACGATTCTAAACAAAAATATTTTCATTTTTTTTATGGATTAATTTTTATATTTAATATTAGTTCTTTATATTTTAGTTAAAGGAAAAAAAAAAATATTTTGAATTTAAACTAGAACTGCATATTACACGAACTTCATTATCATGTTGACTTATGCTATAATTATTTCGTCAGCTTTTCATTAACGTGCCATTAATTTCTCAGAATTTTTTTATTCACCATCACTACATAAAATAAAAAGCAAATCTTGGAGACAATGTATCAAAATTTCTTTTTAAAATTTATTATTTTCCATGGTTGTCAGTTCTAGTTGGCAGTAATAAATAACTAAAAGGAGATAGACGTTCATCGACGCAAAAATAAAATTCGTCACTCACTTACCATTTAAAATAACATAGCGTCACTCTAAATTAAACGCTGACGATCTTTATGTAAAAACGAAAATATTTTCCTTTTCTTCGTTTGATATATGAAACTTAAACAAGAAAAAAAAAAAAAAAAAAAAAAAATGGAAACATACGCAAGCGACATAGACGGAGGGAAAAAAACTTGTAAACACCAAACACAAAAAAGAACAAGTTATGAAACTGGCAAAGACCATAGTTCCTGTTCGACCGTTTTTATGGCTCTTCCCGTGGGTGCCACTTTCTATTTTCAAGGTCACTTCCCCATACTTACCAGTTCACATTTTCCCTCACTATGAAATGATTTTTCCTGTTGTTAAACGCTTAACGCGGCAGGATAAAAAAACATATGCAATAAAAATAAAATAAACCCATATCAGCTTGATTTTTGGGGAGGGGTGAATCATCCGAAATGACTTGATTCACATTTAATGCATACCGCATACCTGCAGCCTTTTTTCACCTCATTTTTTTTATGTGGAAATTCGACTCTTTTTGCTAGTCGGTGTGTTTTTGAATAAAGTTGACTTGATGTGATGAAGGTCCTTTGCTCGAATGAATTGTTCTTATTAGGGTGTTAAGGCCCCCAGGTGAGTTTCCCCCTCTCCCTTTCCCTCTTGTGCAAAGACCTCATGAGGCTTGACTGGTTTGCTGTACATCCTGCTGAGTACCTTTAGCATGTAATGCTTTTACAATCGGACGCCCTCACAAAATGCATTCAGGTGTATAATCGGAGCAACCACCGCTTAAACCAAAATTTTATAGTTGAATGCGTACTCAGATAACTGTCGTTTGTTTCTGGGCCATTTTTATTTAGAGGTGTGTACCCTCTAGTGAGGCTGGACTCTTATAAAATGCTGGACCTCGGTAAAACGCTATTTGGAGTTAATTTAGAGAACGTAATGGCAGGAGGTAAATGTAAAGATGGCATACCAAGTTATTAAATTCTATGCTATTGGCATAAAGATCTGGATTAATACGAATGCCACTAATTCATGCATTTATGCATCGGAAGTACACAGTGGTTTTACCTTTAACATCGTGGGAATGAGCAGAGGTATGTATGTTTTTAAATTGATTTCGGATTAAAATCTGCGTTGATTTAATTGCAGTTAACGAATTTCTTTTAATTCTTTTGTTTGAGTAAATTTATTTTTGTTATTAGTATTAATTCCGATTTGGTTAAATCTATCTCATCCTACCTTAATTCATGGAACTGATAGATATTAATGCAGATTACCAAAATTGAACTCATGTAAAATGGTCGCATGTAATACATCACGATTTTTAAAATGAAATTTTTCATCATCAATAATGTTATATTTTTAAGTGTATAAATTAATATGGTTTATCCCACCTAGAATTTTTAATCATACTACTAAAAAGTTTGATGCATGAATATTATATAAATTCATGAACTAAATTTAAAAAATATCTCATTCATAACGTTTTACCAATGTTATATTATGAATTATTATTAAGGATATAAGAAGTGAAATGTGAATAATATTTGTGAGAATGTTCGGATGTTCTAAACCAAATTCTTTGATATTAAAATAAGCCAGAGATGCCCTGATGTATAGCGCTTCGGGTTTTCGAACTAACCGAAGTCCAACGAGCAAAAGTCGAACAGAAAGCTCCCAGATCTATGCCGAGTAAGAGAACGATAAATCTGTTATGCAGGATTCTCTTCAGTTTATTCACATGTAACAGAAAGTTACCAATCAGAATCCCTAAGTAGGCAGGATTTCAGGCTCCTGATTGGCTGACGTTCTGCAACACACGATCTTAGTATCTAGTAGAAATCCACCTTTATTAGGATAATACTTCCATTAGTTTAAGAAAGGAAAGACTCGAATCACAATATGTCATTCAGGTGGTGGCGGCCTGATGTCCAACTGGCTAGCGCTGTGGCTTTGGTACCACATGCTTCAGGTTCGAATCCTGGCAGTGGCATGGATTGTTTGTTAGTGGCAACCCACGCAAAATTGTAGGTTCCGGTCAAATTAGCCTAAAGTATACAAAAAAAAAAAATTACAGTAGAGAGACAAACCAAACCAAACCTAGGCGGTGTTTATTTAAAACTGTAGTGACAAAATGTACCTACAGCGTAGCAGACCCCCTGTGTAACGCTGAATCTACTAGACATCTGCATTTCTAGTGACGACTGATTTAGGTAAAAAATGACTGGTATTCAAGAGAAACAACAAGATAAGCATTCAAAGGAAAGTTATATTTTGGCCATAAAAATTTTTAAAGATGTTTAATTTTTAAATTTTTTGTCAGCTTTTTGTTAGCAAATGCATACATAGAATGAAACCATTTATTTTTCGCTTTTTTGTTTCATTAAAATGAAAATTGGCTACCTGAATGTGGGGTATATAATTTATTTAATAATAAGATTTTATCTACCTTTAATTAACTTTTGAAATCTAAAAACAAATTGAAGCTATCTATTCGTTATTCACAGGTGATTATTTTGAACTAATATAAGCAACACGTATATATAAAAACAATTACACAGTAAAAAGTTCTTTGTTGTTCCTGATGCAACGTGTAGATTTTATTTTTATACTTTTTATTTTACCTAATCAAAACATGGAAATATGTTTCATTGACTTTTATTCAACTCAAAACTATTTCACTTCTCGTATTCAAAAAAAAATTAGAAACCATTTTCAGTTAAAGGTTACGCCCTGAATTTCTTGAAATTAGCAAGGTGGAGTGAAAAGTTAAAATTGATGAAACAAATAATTACTATTTACAGTGGACGATTTACATCAAAAATAAATCTAATTTTACTTTTTCATTTCATTTAAAATAAATTTCATTTTACTTCTAATAGATCTTAAACATAGGCATTAATTTTCACTCTTTTACATCGCAAATATAAATTAATTTATTTTTACCTGTAGTTATTCCATTTATTTTTTTTTATTCAATTTATTTTTTATGTTTTATTTATTTCAAATATAAATTCAATCTATCTTTATTTATTTTTTTATTCAATTTATTTTATTTAATTAAAATTCTCTTTTCCATTGTAAAATGATTATACATTTATTTGAAGTCAATTTAATTTTTTTAACGTTTTTATAACCACTTATTATTTATTATTTTTTTGCGAAAATAATGCCATTGCTCTCTACAAACTATAAATTATTTTTTAAATTGTTTATTAAAATACTAAAATTATAATGTATTTGAAAATAATGCTTAGCTAAATGGTTAAAAAAGGGAACTCTAATACTAATCAATAAAAGTGAAGATTCTTTGAAATATTTGTCGTACATTTACAAAAACAAATATTAAAAAAAATATTTAAAAAAAAAAAAAAATCATAAAAAATATTTCAAAAAAAATAATAAAAAATATTTAAAAAACAAATATTAAAAAAATTTAAAAACAAATATTAAAAATATTTAAAGAAAACAAATATTAAAAAAATATTTAAAGAAAACAAATATTAAAAATATTTAAAAGACAAATATTAAACAAATATTTAAAGAAAACAAATATTAAAAAAAAATATTTAAAAATAAACAAAGGCGGCATTTTGCTTAAAATATCGTTCACCTTACAACAGAACAATGCAAAAATTTATATATATATATATATGTATATATATATATATATATACACAGAAAAAAGATAATGATTTCGCATTTAGTGTTGTTATAGTTGTTTCTTCTTAAGAAAAACAAAAAATTTTGTTTCTTTACATAACAACAAAATATATAAATAAATAAATCTAAAACCGGTTTGACATTTTCTGGCATCAAAAACCGATCAATGTAGGGCAAAAACAAAACACAATCTGAAATAATATTTTCTCTTTCGGAAAGGGTGAAACTGTTCTTATACTACTATCTCATTGCTCTATACATTATGTTTCATTAATAAGCTGGCAATTTGCTGTCTTATCTTCTATGTATCTTAATAAGCTTTTTAAATAGAGTTCTACTACTACTACTACTACTATAAAAAAAAAAAAAAAATTTCTGGATTCCTTGTTGTTGAAGGTCTTCATGAATTTCTCAGCTGCCGTGTTGATGGTAATCCTTTTCTGCATACGCACTTCTTTCGACATTAGCACTTGAGGTCAATTTGACTTTGACCTGAATGATTAACTCTCTGACCCATTACAATAATCTTTTGAAAGGAAATATTAACAGTTATATATTTATGTCTAATAATTGGGCAATTTTCCATTGAAAAAAAACTAATTTCGAATGATACGTATTTTTTATGAATAAAAGTATAATTTGTAATTTTTTAAGTGTTTAATATTATTCCAAAACAATGGTTGGCATCTCTGAAATGTGTTTCCGTCACGAACAGATGAGAAATAAAGACGGAATTCACGTCCTGTCGTCTTCAAA